>JAGDQP010055954.1:0-13034 GCA_022664845.1 Lepisma saccharinum
TCAATTTAGCATATTGGTATCATGTCGGAAAGTTATACGAAGAACCCGGGATAGAATTTGCTGTGGTTTTGCTGGTGTTCATTTTAAGAAAAATAACTTTTCTCTTTTATATATACACGCATTACGAAATTTAATAAAATAAGTGACCAAGGATACGTGGAGGTTAGGTAAGTCAGTCAGGTACAGTGTTTTTATTACTGTACACTCGATTAAATCGTGATTTCTCAAGCTTTCGAAAATAGGACTTTCTACGTTGAGACGCTAGCAAATGTAGGGGCTATTTATACTAATTGAAGTAAATGCTTTTCCTTCATGCTCGTGCTTCGAAGCATTTACTTCCGTTTTATTCATCCGGCCCAATGTTGCGTTAAAGGAAGAGAAAAACTTCAAACGATAGTGCAGAAAATACAAAACTTTTTGCACCTTCTTTTAAGGTTCTATTTTACAGAAATATTTAAAGAATTCTGATTGCTGTGTGCCCGCTTTTAGTAAACAACGTATAATTTTATTTTTGTCAATGTTATGATCAGCGGAAAAGTGCCAAAGAAATTCAGTAAGCGGTTCAAATAATACTGAAGCAGGATGTAGATGGGAACAAAGGTTAATACCAACAACAATAACAATTTGCCTTTGTTTCAATAAAATAGATGTTTCTTTCAATTTGAAGGTAGTTGAATCGCGAGCTTAATTAAATCCATGTTCTATGTATTCAAGATTGTTTTAAAAAACTTTTTTAAAACGTGGAAAAATAATGAAAACTATTTTTGTCCCTAATTCTCTTTCTCGCTGAAAACTTGTACATTTATGCGTCCTGAGAATTATTTTCCGGACACCAGGACGCAGATCTCAATTCCGGTACGGGCCCGGATTTTTTCGGGACAAATAGCACCCTACTTTACTCTTAACATTATTTCTAAAATATTTTCCACTGTCTTTTCATTACTCCTCAACGAATAATTTACACCATTTAAAGCATGATGTTCATATGGGACACCATTATAAATTACATTATTAAAATCCAATAACACTTAACGACCAAATATAAAATCAAACCAAAGTATACTTTCCTTATCTGGCTTGTACTTCTTCTAAACTCTTTTTCGCCCATCTCCAGCAGTGGTAAACAATCTTTATACATAAATCAATAAAGTTCATTATTGAATATATATATATATATATATATATAACATGTTTCTATAAAAATCATACCGGTAATGCAGATTACTGGTCTTTCCTGACATTAATGATAAATTTCCTGTTACTGGTATTCTCAACAAGGTTAGAGCGGAGAAAATTTAAATAAAAAAATGGAATCTATTGTTAGAGAATCTGTTCAGAACATTTTTACATTATGGAAGTTATCAAGACCATTAATATTCGGCCGATAAAGAATCAACTGGTTGAGAAACTATTTTCGACTTTTTTCTTTCCTCTTAGAGAAAAACACATTTTTGTGGGATTTTCGACAGTATAATAGGATGACCAACTTGCCCGGGACTTTCCCGGTTTCAACCCTCAAAGTCCCGCGTCTCGGGCAGACCTTCCGCGGGTAGCCTGAAGTCACGGTTTTGTTCAAAACCGGTAAAACAGAATGAAATCATGGCTGAAAAAAAAAACGTGTAAAAAAAAATACTTTTTAAGGACATACTTTTCTTGAACAATTCGTACTAAAAAGTAAAAAAATATTTTTGTTTATACATAACTAAAAAGAAAATCATGGGACGCGCTAATTGAAGAATTTATAAGTGATGCATATGAGAGAGCACCCCATGCTTTTCTTTTTAGTCCTGCATAAACAAAATTATTTTTAGAATAATGAATTGTTTAAGAGAAACATGTCTTTAAAAAAAATATTAATCTTTTACCAAAATACTAAGTGTTCTGCAACCAGTCGAACGCAACAGCGTTGCAGGCTAGTATTTATGGGTAATATATATTTTTTAATATTAAAATATACTTTTAAAGTAAATATATAGAAATATATGAAAGTAACAATAGAATATTGTATTGTCATCCGACTTACGTCACTGTGAAAATTTTCATCATTTTATAGCGCGCAGTGCTGACAACACAACCGCCACTCAGGTGGGCGAAGTTCCACCAACCGCAGACAGATGGCGTTGAGGCATACTCAGGGCCTATCGACCTGTCACGCCAGTGGTCATTATTATTATTATTATTTATGACGTCGGGAAATGAGTTAAATTAACGTTGCAAGTTTTGAGGACACCACGAATCATTGAGAACTAAAGAAAAGAATGTAATAAGATTTAGATGTGTAATGGATTCATCGTAAAAATACCAGGAAATTGATTTGACAGAGTGGCCAGTTATTTACCGTTTACAAGTGTTAATTATATACAGTAGATTAGAGATGCACAAATGCTATGAACTTACATGTATATGTATTCCTTTCCGTTATAATGTACTAAATGTTGTACTTTTCTCATACAATCATATTTTTAAAAAATCATAGGCGAGGTTTATACATATACTACAACAGTGTTCCACGATTACGGCAGCCGGTTATTGGATAAGGACTTATCTATCAATTTTGCGGAAAATGAGAGTAATATTTTTCCTACAATATTCAACCTGTCAGTAGGCAGTGATTCCGCCAGACCCCCTTGTGGGGGGTATCACCCCCAAATCATCGAGAACATCCCCCCAACTTCAATTTTTTTTACAGCTAAAAATTTATAGAAACCATGGAAATCTCCACTTACACCCTCCCAATTTACCAAACTGAAAATTCTGGCGGAATCCCTGTCAGTAGGTATGGACGTACTATTAGAAGCTAATCGCCAGGAAGCTTGTCTTAATTTAGATCTGACTTGGTTCTAAATAATTCGTTTTTCCAGATTCTAAATGGAAGTTTAAAAAACAACGTGGGAAATTTCTATCTACGCTACTGACAAAGGTATTTCACTTCCATTTTAACTAATGAATTTAGACCAGACTATTCCCTATATTCGATACTTTTGATATAAACACATGCTCTCATAATAGCATTGTATTAACTTCAAATGAATCTATTGTATTGAATGGTAGGTTACAAATTGGAACTGCCTCCAGGATTCAAACAGGAACAGGAAACATAGTTGTCCTTGGAGTTGTCAGAACTGAAACCTTTCAGTGATATGAAGTTCATAAGTTAGTAACTATGGGAATCAAGAAGGGATCTTGGAGTCGTTTAGTTCGTCTCACCACCCCAACAATGTAGTGTAGATGGTGAAATAGTTGGCTAGATTCTGAAGCCGTTGAGTGGAGCACACGCTACTATGATTTTCATGGTGTTCCGTATACGGGATGAGAAATGCTGTTCCGTTTTAACAGCATATACGGAACGCCCTTCTTCTCTGCCGTGATTATAACCAAGCATTTCCAAATTCTGCACTTCATCCGATTCTTTGAAATTTAACTTTCTTAGTTAGCTGCGTTATATGCTTTCATCGACATCACTGAAGTCATTTTATGCAGTGGCGTAACGTTCGGGCCCGCAAGGCCTTCAATGCAGGCGGGCCCAAGTAAAAGAGTGCCCGCGTCCGATCTTTTAGATTTATATTATTTAATACAATTTTAATTTCTAATTTAAGGATAAATATTGCATGCAAAAGGCACAAACTAAAAACTTGATTGATCCGGAGTCCAGTTTTGTACTGTTAGGGGAATCTCCCATTTGTTAGCAAGGGATGCACGGAATCTCCCATTGCCCTTTCAACGTCGCAACAATTTAGGCTACTAAGGAAATCAACTTTGTTTTTCGTTCTTCTGGAAGATGGCAAAGAAGAATTATATGCTGCCACTCGTTATGAGAAAGATTCCGTTATATCGATGGAGTTGTCGGATTGACTTCATATTTGATATATAGACACCTTACGACCTCTAGAGTGTATATCATATCCGGTGCAAGGTGGCGCTACGACCGAAAATTACAAAAATACTCAAATTCGATTTGTTTAAGCATTTTAGACATGATCACGCCCCTAAGTTGTTGTTAATAAGCGAAGTTATGCGGGGCTCCGGGCAAGTCAATTACTTGGGGCCCATTTAATTTGGTATTAAGCCTTAATTTAAATTTATCGTCATTAGCAGTATACACTAACACTACTTGTGTTTGCTGTACACTTTTATAAAGGGGGCCCGGATAAAAGTTTTGCGGGTGGGCCCGCACTCATTTCGTTACGCTACTGATTTTATGGTAATATCTTTACGACGCTAGTAACTCTACATTATTTAGAAGATAATAATGAATTATTTTTTGTTTTGAAGAAACGATAAATGATTTGTTCAGCTTTTAATTTTAATTATATTTTTACAATAATTTTCTCACCATAAGAATAAATTACGTGATGCTGAATGTAGTAATCAAAACTTCGATGTGATCTCAAAATAAAGTTTTTCTTTTTTCTAAATTTAATTTAGATGCTGTTCCAAATATGCTTACTGATATTCTGAACATTCCTGCTTCGAACGCATTTCTAGAGAGAGTTTTTAAAATCCTTTAAAACAAATTGAAAGATGATAGGAATAAATGGTCATCAACTCTGATAAAATTAGAAAGTAAAGTTTTACTTAATTTTGATCATAGTCAGGGATTCCGCCAGGATATTCGGATGGGGGGTGGGGTGTAAAGCCAAAATTCGGAGCGTATAAGTAGAGTTTTTTTGCACGGTTTCTATCGATTTTCGACCGTAAAAATTTAAAGTTGGGGGGGGGGGGATATTCTCGAGGATTTGGGGGAATGACACACCCTCAACGGGAGAGTCTAGCGGAATCACTGATCATAATTGTGAACAATTTAATGACTTAAGAGAGATGTAAATGCTGAAAGTGAAGTAAAATATTACGGGATTAAATGCAAAAAGAAAATTAAAAAAAAAAACTAAACAGTTAACAGAAAAGAAATAGTATATGCAAACTTAAACGTACCGGTTTATAATTATATAATTTATAATGTTTAAAATTCAATATGTAGACCTATCTGAACGTTTCTTTGAGTTATTGACATTCTAGAAACTTGGCAACCCTAACACACTTACACACAGAGAGAAATAAGTGTTTTATCCGTAAAATCGTAATGTGTATTATTATAACATAAAAAAATAATAATCACACAACGATTAGGAATTAAAAAATGTAACGCATTGCTAACAAGAATCAAATAAACTTGAATAATTGATATTTTCTTCTCTAACGGAAAATCGGGAAAACCCCACAACAAGAGTGCTTTATACAATACAATATGAAAGATAATTGGTCAATTTGTTTGTGACGCACTGAGTAAAGTAATGTTGCATCACGGGAAAAGCAACATTATATTTTAAACCAAACTGCTACTCACGTAGAACGAAAGACTGGCGATGGACATCGTTTGTCACCGTTGAGGGCGCTCGCAAAAGTCACAATAATACGGAAATCGATAATAACACCTCAATAACATTGCACATTCTTTCTGTAAAATGAAAACTTTGCAAAATCAATTTTGGCGGAGATCGGCTGCTGTGTGTATTTCTACTATAACAAAAGTGTTCGTATTGTAAACGACTAAATTGTGTCAGCTGTCCAGTTTGCCGTTAGACGGTAAATAGGTTTGTATTGTATTAAAGCTCATTATTAGCAACACCGTATGAATACAGGGAAGCTATACAACTTATCCTGCCTGTCTGTCCGCCGTCTGTATCCTCTAGATCAGGATTTCTCAACGTGAGGGTCGCGACCCCTATGTGCAAGGGGGTCGCGATGTGTGTGTGTATAAAATATCTTCCTGAATTCTTCAATAAACACAAAGTGAAACGAAACCGCTTATTATAAACAAGAAAAGAAAAGTACTGTTGGGGGTCGCCGGCCAGAAGACATGGTAAAAGGTGTCGCGGCATGGTTGAGAAACTCTGCTCTGGATCTCTGTAGCTACAATTCAATCAGACAAAGATGGGCCATACATAGTTAGATTTTTTATGGTCTGAAAGCTTCATGACTTTCAGACTAAAAGTGGCAGGGTATTTCATTTGTTTAGCTTTCTCCATTGCAAGAATTGGCCTCAATGAAAGGAGATAAAGAGAAACTGAATTCAGATTAGCAAACTTGACTTGTTCAGCCTTTTATAATTGACATGTCCTTTACTTTTTTTTAGTTTTTTCATCTATTTTTCTTTTCATAATCCCTAGATCTAAACACATTTGATATTTTGTCTATGAAACTGTTATTTTGCTTTTCAAATATAGACCCTATAATTATGTGCTAGAAAAGATGCTTCATCTTTTTTTGCTGTACTCTAGCATTAAATAGTTTTCCGTTCTTAGGGATTCACAGCATCACACAAGGAAAATACCGGGATGATTTCTTCAAAGTAGGCACAGGTGGGCTTCCTTCACATATCATCTCCCTTCTCGTATCCCGTCCTTAGCCAAAGACGCCATTCAAAATAAAACTTTTTAAAGTAGGCATTGAAAGATGAGTATGGAAGAAAAACACAGACACACATAAGAAATGCAAATCTGCAGTGAAGTGTTTTGAACTTCCACCCATTGTGATTAGGGATGGTCAAACGGATCCGGTTATCGGATATCTAAGATATCTGGGGCATGGGCATATTCGTAGTCTTTCCTAATTCTTCCTTTTTTGGGGGGGATTTTTTCCACTACAAAACGATGTCTTCTTTGTGGAGTTTTGAGAGCGGTAAAGAGGGAGAACAAGAGAGAGAGAGAGAGGAACAACAACAAATTGCTGAGTTGCACATGATGGATTGCAAGACTAGATTTTATATATTGGAGTGACAAAAGGAAAACAAATAATCGACACCTTCTTGTCTCTTCTAACCCCACCCTCCCCAATCACGAATCAACTGTATCCACACCTGTTCCTACTCTTTGCCCTGTAACGTAGTTATCACTCACTACGCAATAAACATTGCGTTGTTAAAAGGAAAGAACAAAAACATGTCCTCCTCCTCCCCTTTTAAGCGTGCAGGGATGTAGAAAAAATTTGAAACTCCTTTCCCAGATTCATTATTTAATCGTTTAACTTCGAATTTCAGTTGTCGACCATAAAAGCAGATTACCAATTCGAACTCTCAAATAGGTTTGAAATCTTAGCCGACTCGCGTAATAATAATGATGATGATAATAATGAAATTAATGTAAGTAAGATGTGGGAGGCAATTCGTGATAAAATTAAGAGCGCAGCGAAGGAACGTGTAGGTGAGAAGAAACAACAGAAAAACAAACCTTGGTTTTATGAAGACTGCCTTAAGCTTCATGAACGGAAACAAAACGCCTCACGTGGGTTCAGAAACAAAAGGCTAGAATATCTGACGCAGAAGATTGAGGAGATAGAGGAGAACGGGAAGACAAATAACATACGAGATCTATACAAAGGGGTAAACTCTTTGAGAAAAGGTTACCAGGCGAGGTTAGGAATGATTAGAAATGAACGTGGAGATCTTCAGACGGATCAAACTAAAATTGTCGATGTGTGGAAAAGTTATTTCGACAAACTTCTTAATGTACACAACGGGGAACAAACAGAAGAATTTGAAATCCATACCGCAGAACCGTGGATACCCGAAACTAGCTAGGTCGAGATCGAAATGTCGGTAAAGAAACTGAAAATGGTCAAATCACCAGGAATAGACAATATTCCAGCTGAATTAATTAAAGCGGGAGGAACGGCACTAATCAAGTAACTACATAAATTGATAACTGCTATATGAAGAAAGGAGGAGCTTCCAAAGGAATGGAAAACCCCAATAATAGTTTCAATTTACGAAAAAAGGCGATAAATCGGACTGTAATGTATACCGCGGATCTCGTTACTTCGAACCTGTTACAAGGTATTAACTAATATTCTGTTAACATGCCTAAGTGTATACGTAGATGAGATAATTGCAGATCACCAACGTGGATTTAGAAGAAATAGATCCACGTTGAACCAGATTTTCGCCTTGAGACAAATTTTGGAGAAGAAATGGGAATACAGTGGGACGGTTCATCAGCTATTCATTGATTTTAAGAAAGCATATGATTCTATCAGAAGGGAAAAGTTATACAGTATCCTGATACGATTTGGAATTCCGAAAAAAATGGTTCAACTAGTGAAGATGTGTCACAGCGACCCCATAAGCAGAGTACGGATAGGTAATAATATGTCAGATAGTTTCAAGATTCGCAACGGATTGAAACAAGGCGATGCCTTGTCACCACTACTGTTTAACTTTACGTTAGAATATGCGATTTTAAACATTAAAGATGACAAAAAGGGACTATCATTGAATGGTTTGAATCAACTGTTTGTATACGCGGATGATGTAGATTTAATAGGGGACGATATAGATGCACTACAAAGCAACACCGATGTCTTAGTAGAAGCGTGCGATGAGATAGGTCTACAGGTAAACATAGATAAAACAAAATACATGATAAGCCGAAGCACAGGGAAGGAAGGAATTAAAAACATAATAATTAGGGATGGGGTCATAGAGAAAGTAAACAAATTCAAATACTTGGGAGCATACGTAACAAGCAAAAGTGAGGTCACGTAAGAAATAAAACGTCACTTAGCATCTGGCAACGCATGTTTCTATTCAGTCCAAAAACTTCTAACTTAGCGATTAATATCAAGGAAATTGAAAATATACAGAACGGTTATACTTTACCTGTTATACTGCCGGTAATACTTTACGGTTGCGAAAGTTGGAGTACGATCCTAGCAGATAAACATAAATTACGTGTATTTGAAAATAGGGTTTTGAGAAAGAAATACGGGCTTAAACGGGAGGAGATGACTGGAGAATGGAGGAGACTGCATAATGAAGAACTCCACGGACTGTATGATTCACCAGATGTAAAAATAATGAAATCGCGACGACTAAAGTGGGCAAGCCATGTAGCTCGAATGGAGGAAAACGAGGACTATATTTTATCCTGGTTGGAAGGCCGGATGGAAAGAGACCATTGGGAAGACCGAGACGTCGTTGGGAGGACAATATTTGAAGAAATCTTCGAGAAGTAGGTGTATGTGATGAAAACTTGCTTGATGTTTCCCAGGATAGAATCCAATGGTTAACGTTTGTTACTGTGGCGATGAACTTGCGAGTTCCTTAAGCCATAGAGTTAGTTAGTTAGTTCCCAGATTCATTTGTTTCGAGAAAAATTAAATGACGTTAAAAAATGTTTCTGTCAACTCCCTTTGGACAAGAAAATACCAATCAAATAGACAACTATCCCTATAAAATATATTTTTCGAGTTTCAGATGCATCATAATGACCAAGTGTAAATACTGCGTATTTGAATTTGCGACCGAAATAGCACGAATCCATTGGACCGGATATCCCGTATCCGAAACCCCGAAGATCTGAGTTTCAGATAACCGGATCTGGCCATCCCTAATTGTGATGCTATAAATCACAATGACAACAGCATTTTTTGACGCGCGAAGAAAGAGCACTGCGTATTTAACTGCGAGAGATATCAAATAATAAATAAATATGAGTTTTATATTATATATCTCTTCCGCTTATCTGCATTCTTCATTTTGCACAAACACTTGTCAAGTCACAAAGGTAGTCAAGGGCCACGCCATAACAACGTTATCTAGTCAAGACATAATCAACACATGAAGCATGTATAAATATTGCCATCCTGTCACTTTTAATTTGAAAATTAGAATACAATTCGAATGTATATTGGGTTGATGCAGAAATTCTGTCGGCGTTCTTACCATCCTATAAAATAAATAACCACGAATCAAGGAAGCCACTGATTCCAGAACATTAATCAATAATAAAGTCTCCATCATTCTGTACAACTGTTTCATATCGTTCAGGGAGCTCTGCGATCCGTTTGTGGTAAAAAAAAATCCCGGTTTCTGGACGAAGAACGCAAGTCAAGATTTCAGTGCCGCTTTGTCGAAGGATTTGCCACGGAATTCGTTTGACGGTGCACGGAACAGATGATAGTCTGAAGGCCTGGGGGTATGCCGGTTGTGTTAAGGCCTCCACTCCCAGTTCCTGAAGGACTGTTTTCTTCATGGTTGCAATATGAGGTCTAGCGTTGTCCATCTGGAACATCATGGAGGGCGTCTTGCTGATCATTTCAGCGCAATAGCCGTCTGAAGTCGACGCAGTTGTTTGCAATACAGCGCACCAATTGATTTTATCACATTGCTGGAGACAGATCCAAGTGAATGATTCCTTTTTGCTCCCACCTACGTTTAAAAAAGTAATGATAAACAAATACTTTATCTTTGTAGGTTAGCAACACTGCTACCAGCTGCTGCACCACCTCTAGATTCTTGAATTGTTCAGACGGTAAAGTGTCAGTGACAACTTAGCATTAAGATGGAAGGTGATTAATACCTTATTAACTATTTTTGGTTAAATTCTAGTTTCTTATATGAAACAAATAATAATTCCATGAAGACATAACACACAGTGGATATTTTTATCTGCGTAAGTAAAGATAACGTTTATATTTACATCATCCATTAATACAAGTTAATAACAGTTCCTTCTATACACATGAGCATCGTAATAGGCATTTTTAAAACTGCAAGGTACTTTTATTCTAGGCATGCTTCAATGCATACATTCTAGACAGTAAATTGTTACATATTTTTTTTATTTTGAAGAAATATTTAGTCAATGGCTAATTTTGATTTTTGAGTGATTCTGGTGGGTCCCTTTAGCACAGTTTCTAGTTTATGAGTTTGTAAAATGTTTATGTACTTTGAGGTTAGTATTTCTTTTAATGAAATGATCATCACATGCACCCGTTCTTATTGTGTTTATTATTTATTTAGATCCCGAGTGACCTCATGTTTGTTCTTGTTCTAACAGTAGTTAATTAATTTATCAAATTTGCCTACAGATTATGTTATTATAATAATACACTTCTATAAACAATACTATACATTTTGATATTAATTTTAGAAGGTTCAAAATATTTATCTGTATTTATGTAATCAAATTTTAGAACTCTGTCGAGCTTCCTGGTCAGCTTGCTCGCTCGAGCTTATTCGACAGTGTAATAGCGCCTTGTACTGATGAACTTGTTCGTCGACGAAGCTGATCAGCATGCCCGACAGTGTCATTGCGCAAAATATACTCGAATTTTCTCGACAGCAAGCTCGTCGAGCAAACTGTCGAGGAAGCTCGATAGTGTAATCGTACCTTAACTTTGTTTTTACGCAGATACCTAATCTTTCTCTTATCAGTTGTGTGTTATAGTAATACACTATCAGCTTATAATGTCATATTTACATTATAATATTTCATCAGATTTCTTTCGAGTTTTCTCTGATACAGTATATAATTACATCTACGCTTTTAATGTCGTTTTTAATACATTAATGCTTTTTTTTCACAATTAAACCCTTTGTGTTTTGACGAAATGTATTCAACCATCTTTTTATCACCGTGTCTGATTTTCCATTGGCGGTATTATTTGTTACCGTAAAAATGTCCTTCATTTATTGGTATCTTTCGGGATCTACTTGATTTACGCGCATGCGTACCTGCGATATACGTTATTGTTTTCCCACAAAATGGTTCCGCTGTCTCTGTTATTTCTGTCTCTTCGTCGTTCATTGTCTTATAATCAGTGGTCTGATTCCTCATATTAATTAGTTGTTTACGCATCGCTTGGCTTTCGATTAGTTGTGTTCGTTCATTTTTGGTGAGTAGTTAGTGAATGTAATGACGTATCGTTCAATAATAAAAGATCTAGTACTGTAAATCAGGATGTTTGGCTTGTCTAGTCATTTATCAGTGAAGCAAATCATTTTTGGTGGATGTTCGATTTTTGTTGTTATATCGTCGAAGTAAACCGAACAAGGTATGGGGCTTGCATAAATTTGGTGTGATTAGTGGTAACGAACCTATCAATTTTCTCTGTAATGTCCGGCCACTCTTACTCATGGGCGGATTTATTGGGGATGGGGGATTGCCCCCTTCAGTCATTTCAGAATGACTCAATGTTTCATTCTAAACGATAGATTTTAAAGTGAGCCCCTAGGGTCTCTCTCCTAAATCCGCCCATGCTCTTAATTTTCTAATTTTTAGATTAAGACGGATTAGAGTTCCGTTTTTTTTTTGGGGTATATTATGCCTCTTTGATTTATTTTGTGAAATGTTCTCCTTGACCCGTGGGCATACTTTATGTGATGCACATTTATTCTATATGAACTTCTGGCATTTTTGTTTATTGCGATTTCTTGCAAGTGGGTTCATGTATGTTCTTCGCTTCCTAAAATGAATCTCGTACAGCACTGTTGGCTTCTTATTCTTACAGGGTGGGAAGACAGATGGAAACTTACTTGATATTTGCAGAAACAACTACAGGCGTTAGAATTAAACGACGGCAGAAGCAGTATAAAACATTTTTTCAAAGCGTTCTTTTGTTAAATTCCTGTGTGTAATTTTTTTTAGAAATTTTAGTTTTATGTGGATAACAGTTTGCGGAAAGGCCTACTTATGAAGGTAAGGAAAATTTATAATCACTCAGTCTGTGGCCCAGTGGTAATTTTGAAGTTTTCGTTTTGAAACTGAGGAGACTTACCAGGTGTATGCATAAGTTTTCGCCGGTTTCTGTGGTAAAGAAAACACGTAATTTTCAAGGGAAATTAATTTTGTTTTATTCAAAATATTGGCTATCGGCTTCTACACATTTCGCCCATCTTTCAGATAATTAATGCATACCATGCCAGAAAAACTGCTTGTCTTTTGCGGCAAACCATTCGTCGAGCCATTTTCCAACGTCTTTGAAATTGCTGAAGTGCTGCTCTGCGAGCGCGTGCCCCAGTGATGCGAAGAGGTGATAGTCAGATGGTGCCAGGTCAGGGGAGTACGACGGGTGCGGAAGGATGTCCCATCCAAGCGATTTCAAGGTGCCTTTCACTGGTTGTCGTGTAACACAATCACTTTGCTATGTCTTCGGGCCCATTCCGGTCGTCTTTCGATCAATGCGTGATTTAAATTAATCATTTGTTGGCGATAGCGTTGTGTATTAACGGTTTCGCCGGGCTTCAAGAGTTCATA
>JAGDQP010055955.1:0-13033 GCA_022664845.1 Lepisma saccharinum
GTGGTTCAATTGGTTATTTGTAAGCAACACAAGCCTTCATGAAAATCAACCGTCGCCCTTTTCTACGTCTTCCACGAGCATGAAAAATGTGAGAGACAAAAAGTAAATGTTCCTTGTAAATTAATTAAACCATTACACAGCATTAGTTTATAAAAGAGCAGATACAGTTTGTTTAACAGCATTTTTAATAATAATTTATTATGCTAAAACATAGTAAGTTCAGTGTTTCATAGATAGCAGTAGCGTATCTTCTTTACTCCGAACATACACTAATTTTATGTTGAATGAAATAAAGTTTTATGAAAAGGGACATTATATTAGTAGTAAACTTATCCTTAATTTCATATTAAAATTCTAATACTATAAGAAATGGTTTCTCCACATAGATAATAAATTTAAAAAGCATAGCAAGAAAATCAAGAAAGGGGATAGTGCCCCAGGTGTTGCGCATTCTTAAAATGAAGACGTGAAAACTGAAAAAATAAAGAATGTTTGTTCATAATGGTAATTTTTAAAACTTTTTATTACTATTATCCCAAGATTATTACAATGACTACAAAGTTAATTATTCTGAGCAGAAATTATTATTATTATTACGCACGCATGCTGTGCTCGCTTGCACCGCGCGCAACCGTTTTTACCGGCTCTATATACCGTGACGGGCCCGGTTCGCGTGGTGGTGAACGTCCGGGTCGCATTGGTAGTCCCGGCCCAGTTCGCGTCGCGGTTAACGCATGGCTCGTGTGGTAGGGCCCGGCCCGGTTTGCGACGCGGTTAACAACGAGTTATTCGCGGTACATATCGGGCTCCGCAAAACCAGGCCGGACCCGTCTTGCACTGCGAATATCATCGCCAAGGTTAACTAGAAACGTACAGCAGGCTTGCAGCAAGATTACTACAAAATTGTCTATGGAGGCTGCACAAATTTAATTAGGAATGAAAATGTCTGCACAAGTGTCATACTGATTAAAAATATCTGCCATGCACATATACATGGTTTCATAAGATATACTGTCTGAAAATTTCTGCTTTGGTTTAATATAAGGTTTGACAAGTTATATTTTCATTAACAATTTCTGTTTTGATCTAAAGCAGGATTTTATAACTTACATTTTCTTTTAAAATTTCTAATTTCGCTTTACAAGTTCCATAAGATTGATTGCAATTATACATGGTGAACTGCAATCTTAGCGCTCTATGTCTCCACAAGATTGATTATAATTGCACATGGTGGACTGCAAACTTGCCGGCCTATGGGATAACTTAAGGCAGTAATAGTATTATCAAGAGATAGATTAAAATTCCGCCCTGTTAACTGCAAAATTTGCCTACGTAATAATTCAAGGTTTTACAAGATTGATTGTAACGGAGCCTCGTTAATTGGAAATTTTATGCCAACGTATTTGTTTACTTAACATCTACAGTTTTTCTTTATTAGAGATTGGAGATTAATTTTAAAGTTTCAGTAAATTCTCACTAAGATCATTTAAAATGTTCCCAACAGTATGTAATTTTTACTGGTAGCCTGGTGGTACCATTACTATTATTACTTAGCGTAGTCCCCGAAAATGTATCCTTTACCGTGCCTCGTTTAAAAGTTTCCTGCCAGCGTGTGGAAATTAATTTACGGAACATGTCTAGCTGACCTGCTTGCACCTTGTCTGCCGCAACTTAAATGTGTCATCACTCAGCTGATGTAGTTTCACCAATCGCATACACATGGCATTACAAATATGCTCATGGGAAAGTCTGTTGTGTCCTGGTAGAAAATATTCTCAGAATATCTCATTCCTAGTCAGACGTTAACCTTCTTATAATTAGACTTAGTAATTACAAGTCTATTAAATACTCAGGAGGATAAGAAAAGCAGTATGAATTCCAATTTTCTATGCTATGGAAAAATATAGAGAAATATAGGGAACTCCTCCCGAACGTAGGAACTTCGCTCGTGATAAGTTAAATATTACTTTGCATTTGAACAGCGTTTTGGGGGAAATTCGACTTTTCCTTATCTGTTCAATTGAGTTACCAACTCAGTATGCTAAAGTTTTTAACAAGGATGTTTGAAAACTGTTTCCTTTAGGGGAATTAAATTTTCCTGACCCTAGAATTTGATTGATATGCACGTAATAAAGCAGAGGATAAAGAACAAGAGATTTTAATTATTTCCTTCCGTTTGATCAGTGATTCTTTTAGGGGTGACCAGGACTGCGATCGTTTTCATACTTTTCTGTTCACTGAATAATCTAGAAGACTTATGCTTCAACCATATCTCTTTAATGGATTCTAGTTAATTAGATTTTTGTAAGCAGAACAATTGAATTATGAAGTTATTTAATGGAGTTTCTTTCAGATGTTTTAGTTATTCATAATATTTTGAGTAGATGGTTTGAAGTTCCATAACTCATGTTCATTTGAAACTCGAAACGTAGTAATATAGGAGAGTTCATTTGAATACATCATCAATGCATTGTCATGCTGATTTTCGTGATCCAGTTTCCTTCTGAGTTGAATCCTTTGAATGGTCTCAAGCGATCTCAAGTCCGAGAGACAGTGTTTTTTTCATGGGTTCTAGTCAATTAGATTTTTCTGAGCAGATGAATTAAGTTGAGAAAATATTTCCGAGTTATAGTTATACATGTTATTTTGAACTGATGGTTTGAAGTCCTGTAACTCATGTTCCGCAAAACGTAGTACTACAGAAAAGAAATGAACACATCATGAATGCGATATCATGCTGATTTTCATGTCCCAGTTTCCTTCTCAGTGTAATCCTTCGAAAATATTACTTAGGATGGTCGTCCGCGATCTGAAGTCCGTCAGACAGTGTATCTTTAAAGAGTTTTAGTTAATTAAATTTTTTAGCAGATGAATGAAGTTATAAAATAATTCCAAGTTTTAGTTATTCATAATATTTTAGCTGATGTTTTGAAGTCCTGTAACTCATGTGCCGAGAAACGTAATACTACAGGATAATTCATTTGAACACATCATGAACGCATTGTCATACTGATTTTCGTGTCACAGTTTCCTTCTGAGTGGAATCATTTGAAAATAACACTTACAATTTGCAGCCGTGCATTACTGATGTGAAGTTTGCGACCGGTGCTGGGTTCTTCGACTGAAATTTGGAAATAAACATTACAGTTGAAATGTGTGAATCTTAAGAAACAGTTCTGTTAAATTAGTTTATACTAGAGCTTGCGATTACTTAAAATCCAAATCGATGTCAAATTGAAAAGCAATGGTTTCTAAAATTCATTCGATAGATTACGACAAACGTATTGGAATGCTCCTTCATATTTTTCATGTTTCCCCATCTTTATTCAAAATGATAGATCAATTGAAGTGATGAAAACAATCACATCATCATCTTTTGAAGCTACACGTTATGTGATACTTATTTTATTCAGTTTTAAATTTCACACTTAAAATGTTTGACTGAAAATGAACAATTATAAATGGAAATGTGAAATTTTCGAAATCTGTGAAACCAACGGATAATACTAACGATATATAAAAATGAACTCGACGACACATCGAGAATATGAGCTAACTTAAGTTTCCAGGCACATAAGTATTCGGAGAAACAGTTAGATATTCAGATTGGAACGTTCAATGAGTCTCATTTTTATAGTTCAATGACACTTTTTACTTTCTGTGTATTTTCTAGTGATACCTAGTTTTTTATATACAACTTTTCATGTTCATGGCAGCTCTTTAGTTATCTAATAGAATATTATTTTCCTTACAGAGGTAGCCTAAGTTTAATATATAACTATTAATTTCCCCGAGGTGAGAAAGAAAGGAAAATTTCTAATGAATATCAAAAGATGTGGGAGTATGCCTTGCAGTTAACTAACTTTAGTATTTGCAGATTTCTTCTTTATTAGTCCTAAGGACATGACAGTATTTTGACCCCCTTTAAGGCTGTCTTATAAACCTATCCTCCATTCAAGATCTTTCAGGGATACATAATCTAGCTTTATTATATGTCTAATAATTGTCACGAAATAAAGGAAAAATCTTTTGATGTTCCCGTTGACGTATACATCTGTCTATACTAGCATAACTTAATGCTCCTGTTGACGTATAGATCTTTCTATGCTGACGTAACCTAACTTTATTATATGTAACTGAATTCTCCTGAAATAAAAAATATCTCTCTCACCTCGTTTGATGTTTCTGTTGGCGTATAGATATTTCTATGCTGACCTAACCTAGCTTTATTAAATCTCTCTTAAATCTCATGAAATAAAGAAAAAATCAAACGAGTATTGAAAAATGTTAGAGAAAATAAAAATATTTTTCTATGCTGACGTTACCTAACTTCAATATATATCTGTTAATTCTCCCGATCGAAAGAAAAAATTCAAATTAATATCGGAAGATGTGACAGAAAATAAATAGATATTTCTATGCTGACGTAAGCTAAGTTTAATAAACGTCCTGCGAGGTACTAAATTCTATTTTCTTTGTTTCGCACCTTCGGCACTCGAGATTCCACGAACATCGTAGGATGGGAGACAAAACAAATTTAGGTTATCTAAAGTTTGCAAACATAGTCTACTTCTTTTCAGTGTTCACTAACTGAAGAGAGAGTGAGGGGAAAAAAATTCGAAGGAACATCCAAAGATCTGAGAGAAAAGAAATAATGTGAAAAATATTTATTATTTCATTATTTTTTCTAGAAAATGAAATATCCCATAACGGAAAGTAGTGGTGTACGCCGTTGCCATCGTTAAATCGTTTCCGGTGTAGTGCCGTACCCGCTGTCACTACCGCTGCCTCTCACGCCGTCATTTTGATACCATACCCGTTGCCGAACTACTGTCAGCGTACCCATTGCCGCCCTCAATCCTGAGTTTTACCGTTATCTCTTTATGTTTTAGGTAGGAAAATTACCTTTTAAATAGAATAAATAAATGTAGATGATCCGTACAGTTGTGCTTTAGTTTCATGAAGAATATTAAAGTTATAAATAATAAGCATGATAAAGTTCCTGATAGGAGTGGATAGTATAATTCAAATACTCATACCAAATTTATCACCACGCAGTCAAAAAATTAGTATCAGACTACAAAAAGTTTAATTGTGAAAATGAGAAAACTGCAAGTGAAGCTTGTATAAGAACAGTACATGGATTGTGAAACCCTCGCTTTATCCTTCTCTGAAAAAATGTGCACTTTATTAAATAAGGATATTCATGAGTGCTGTTACTTCAATCGTCAAAGATTATAAATTTTTACATCGAAACTATTAAAGTTATTTTAAAAAAATTGGGAAGTGTAAGCTGTGTTTAAGAGTTTCCATTCTGATCTATCAGATGCTTCCAATAAATTCTTTCCGACCTTTGAGTTTGTCATTAAAGACACAGAGAAGTTATCCTCTTTCTGTGCCTTATTTTTAGAAAAGGCCTATAATAACGGATGGAGAAAGACACTATATAGCAATGTTATAACCATAGACGGTGAGAAGTGTGAATAATAATAATGATTTATCTTAAAGGAACATTAAATTTAAATCAATTATTATTATTAGATTGTGGAATTCAAGGAGTATATAACATTTGTAAATGTAACGAAGTAGAATAAATAAATATATGAAACAGACATTTTTCTGTTTAGTTTTTTTTAATAAAATCGAATCAAATCGCATTACAAACAAATGCAAATACAATACTAATTTCAATTTTAGATTAACTAGAATATATGTACAATTCACTAATTTTCATTTATTACCATATACAGAGTGGATTACTTTAATTTATATTATAAAGAATCTTATAATTATTTTGCATAAATATTTTCTTTATTCTAAAAAGATATACATAAGTTGCTTTCATAAAAGTATGTAAGAGGTGCAATCATTTTCTTATATTTCTATTCACTAGCATATGAAAAGTACATTACTTTTAATAAGATGTACAAAATATTATTTCATAAGATATATATTCCATAACGAAAATAAACAGAAAAATACTTACATGATTTTTACTTTTTAAAAAGGTGAACAGAAACAATTTTATATTTCTTCATATCTAATTGAAAGCAACTTAATAAAAGTAAAGTGTTCATTTTTCACTCCCTATTTGAATCCGCATTTACGTCTCATTGAATTAATTTGTGATTAAATTTTCCACTATAATCAACTAAAATACTTAATGTGTATTGAAGAATATCAATATTATTAAAATGTTCATGTTTTAATATGGGCACTATATATTTTAAAATCATTAATAGGATGTAACAATATTTTCTATGCCTCACTAAATGTTGATTTCCACCTACAGATTGAATAACACGAAGTTGCCCCTCGATTATCTATCTTATAAAAATTGTGTGAAAATAATAAAGGCCCATCATTATGTTCCCAATGTTCAATCGCTACATAAAAACTCTCTTCATGAATTATATTATTTACACAAAAACATGGATTCTTATTTACTTTTTTATTTGTTGAGGTTGCTGAAGAATGAAAAATATTAACTTAAACATTATTTTCATTCACAGTACAATGTTCATCATCATTATTGTTTGAAATAATTTCCACTTTTATACTTGATGCTGATTCACTCGAACTTAAATTTTCATAAGTGACTTTAGGTAAAACATATTTCGTATTCTCAAAATCTAATAGATTATTCATCTTCACAGTCCGAAATAATTATTACTTCCAATACTCGATCATCATCGATGATGATGAACACCAAGATAAACAGGAGATATCACTTTATTCTCGTCCATAGCTTTTTCGCTTATTTCAATAGTTAAACTATAATCACAATCTAATTTACTTTCTAAACTTGAGGAGCACTCACTATTGGGAATAGAAGAAACACTATTAGTTGTTTCGTGTTATGTTTCCTCTAAAATAAAGTCTTGACAAAAATGATTTGTAGATGGTGAAGGGGGTCCTTTTATTCGAATCAGGTCTGAAACAGAGATTTACTAATCTTTTCTTTCATAGTTAAATACAGGTAAAATGCTAATGAACGTTTCATCTTCCTAAGCTTCTCTATCATAGTTATGAGAAAAAACTCGCTACATGCTATCATTCATGGCAAAGACCAAATATGTGTGGGAGGGAATTTTTTTAAACTTTGTGTCTGTCATCTTCTATTATGATCCGTTGTACGGAAAAGATGAAAAGAAGGTCAACCTACTTTCTGTCGAATATTCAATGAGTGAGAAAACAAATAGAAACTTCTGGTAAAACCATCACTTTAAACTAAGCTGAACAAACATCGAAAAGATAACAGAGATAGAAATGTTCCAGAAATTTCTGACAGAATTGTTACTCCAGGTATCATATTCTAGCACGTATCCAATATACAGTGAACATCAAAAGAGGTGAGAGAAAATAAAACAAAGCAGTTAAAGAAAATCCCAGAAATTCTTGGAAAATGTTTGTATTCAAAGTTGTTCGTAATTTTCTTTAATAAGTAATAGTTTAACATCAAGTGAAAGAAATTCGCGGCCAAGAAACAGAATACATCTTTATTTCGAAGAATAAGATTAAATTCTAAAATATCTGTATGATTTCGCTAGCACAAGAAATTTAAAGAGTTCAATATAATAAAAATCTTCATGTTTCAATATGTAACTATTGTAATTAAAAATGTTAATAGGATGCTTCATTCCTGGCTATGTAGGACTCCCCATAGCGTATTCTTTAGATACATATATCTCCTAATACATTCATCATAAAGTTCATTACGGTTTTTGTAGAAAGAAGAAAGGACAAAGTAATGCGATCTCTTTCTTACATTCTCAATTTTTAAAAGCTTCTATAATACATGGATCATAAATTACATTCTTCACACAACGACATGAATATTCACTCTTACGAAGAAATTCTACATTTTCATTAAGTAGTATTCACTGTGATATATATCCGTTAAAAGTTCTCACTTTCATTTACACAATCTCAATCAAAACTGTTAATAGTGTTTGTTAAGGATCTAAATTTTCACAATACTTAAATATATAAAGAGTAATTTTCTATGAAGTAGAATTGCACTTTAGTATAACGATCACAAAAAGTTTATTTAACCTTATGCAGAACCTCTATTAAAATGTTTGCGTTATACTACATTACTAGAATAAATAAGATCATGTAAAATATTAATATTTCATATTTATTTAATTATTTTTTCATTTCAGAAAAAGCGATAGTAAGATAAATGCTAAATTAAATCTCAAGTCAAGTGATCTCCAATCTGAAGTAGAGGAAGAAGAATTCAACGTACAGGAAAAGCGGTTAATGTTGTCAGTAAACCATGAAAATGAAAAAGTTTACCTTTAGAAGGAGAAGATAATGAAAAGGAAGATATAAAATGTAAGTGTTTCCTTATTCTTCTTTGAAACTAATTAAAATGTTACATTTTTTATTTCTCATTATAGATGTTCATACTGAATGACGAAGAAATTACATCATCATTATTAAATCAACTTGATGACGCTGAAAGAAAAGCAACATTAGATTTAACAGTAGAATATGAAAAGCATTTAGATATAATAACATTAGTTTTAGAAGATAATGAAAACGAAAATACAAATGTAAGTATGTGTTTAATCATGTATGAATATAATTCATATGTGAATGTATTTAGAATATTCAATTTTATTTTTGTTACATTTTCATTATAGAAGTTCTTAATGGATGAAATAGAAATCACACCTTCGTTATTAAATTATCTGAATGAAGTTGAAAAAGAAGCTACATCGGACTCATCACCTTAAAATGATGAAAGTTTCAAGACATTACAATTATTATTAAGTGAAGATCAGGAGTAGAAACAAAAATGTAAGTTTAAAATTATATAAATTCATTGTTCTTCTTTTATAACAACATAGTTTGAAAAAGGAAAATCAGTGTTTTATTTTACAAGTATAATAATCTTGAAAGAAAGATTTTCTTTCTGGGTAAATTAAAATTAGAAAAACATTGTTAGAAGTAGCAAAATCACAGTTTCATTTTCCCTAACCAGTGTTTCGTTCGATAAAATCAATATTTCATTTTTAAATATCACTGTTTAATTTCAAAATTGATACTTTAGAAATGTAAGATCACTGTTGTTTTACATAATTATACGTAAATTTAGAAAAGTATAGTTTGCGAATGTGAAATTAGTGTTCTTATTTTACAGAATTATACTTTCATTTAGAGAAGTATACTTTCAAAATGCAAAGTTAATGTCTTATTTTTAATCTCTTAGTTTAAAAATACAAAATTACCATTTCATTTTACAAACTCATACGTTCAAAATGTGAAGTTTTTATTTTACATTGCAAAGTCTCACTTTCAATTAAAAAGCATACTCTCAAAATTCAAACTCAGTGTTTCAATTTATAAGCTCGTCGTTTCAAAATGCAAATCACTGTTTCTGTTGCGAGTTTAATAACCTGGAAATGAAGTTTCTCTTTTTGAGTTAAATAAAATTACAAAATCATACTTGAATTTAGAAAAGTATATTTTGAAAATGTAAAATCAGTGTCTTATTTTACAAAATCATATTTTCACTTAGTAAACCATAGTTTTAAAATGAAAAATCAGTTTCATCTTATAAACTCATACTTTCAAAAAGCATGATCACTTACAAAACAATACTTACATTTAGAAAAGTATACTTTGAACATGTGAAACCTGTGTTTTTAATTTTACAAAATCAAACTTTAAAAATTTGTATAACTGTTTTCATACACAAAATCACACTTTCAATTAGAAAAGTATAATTTGAAAACGTAAAACCAAAGTTTTATTTACAAAATCATACATTCATATAGCAAAGATATTTTAAAATGCAAAATTGGTTTCATTTTACAAACTCAAATTTTGAAAATGTAAGATCACTGTTTTTATTTACAAAATCATACTTATATTTATAAAATTATAGATTGAAAATGTAAAATTTGTTATTTTTAGTTTACAAAGTCGTACTTTCATTAAGAAAAATACACTTTCAAAATATCAAATTATTGAAGCATTCTTTCAAAATGCAAAATCAATAAATCATTTTACAATCTCATCGTATTAAAATGCAAAACATTTTTTCATTTTGTAAACTCATACTTTAAAAATGTATGGTAACTGCTTTTATTCACAAAATCATACTTTAATTTAGAAAAGTATAGTTTCAAAATATAAAATCAGTGTTTTATTTTACAAAATTGTAGTTTCATTTAGAAAAGCATAGTTTTAAAATTCAAAATCACTGTTTTATTTTACAAACTCATATTTTGAAAATGTAAGATTATTATGTTTATTTACAAAGTCATACTTTCATTAAGCAAAGTTTGGAAATGTAAAATTAGTGTTTTATTTGTCAAAATTTTACATTCATTTAGAAAAGTATGATTTTAAAGTGCAAAATAAACGTTTCATTTAGAAAAGCATAGATTAAATTGAGATCACTGAATTAGCTTATAAAATCATATTTTGAATTTACAAAAGTGTACTTTGAAAAAGTAAAAATACTATTTCAATTAGAAAATCAATCTTTAAAACACAAAGTAATTTTATGTCAGTTAATGAAAGTTAATTATTTATTTTAAATTAATGTTATCAAAATGTTTCATTCTATGTAATGAAAATCATCTAAGTAATTTATTTTACTGAAATAAATGTATTCTAATAACTTAAAGAAATATTTAAATTTTCTTAAAATAAAATAATCTTATTCTAAAATATAAATACTATTCCTGCTTTTATTGTAAATAATTTAAATGGTAAATAGAAATGATGAAATATACAATATTAAAAATATTTCTTACTTATAAACACTTATAAATCAACGATTACAATTTTACTTTAAAGAAATTGTAAACCACTTCTTTCGAAGATTGTAGATTTATCCAGTATGGAAGTTGGAGACAATTTCTCAGTGCGCAAGCATTTACTTGCTTAAGAATATCGTTAACATAACTCTTTACATTTATATTTAAATTTGATGTACTGAGCGAAGGACAACATTCGTCATTTATATATTTTACATGTTTCAATTGAAACAACTTACGAATCAATTCTGCTTTTTCATTAGAAAGGAATACATCAACTTTACAGAGTTGAGCAATTAATCTACAAATTAGAGTTATACTATATGCATTTGAATTATCCCTTGATAATCAATGAAAATTTTCAGTGAACCATGCACATTGGTTTTGACAATATGTTACTAATTCAATCATTTCACTTGGCTGTTTAACCATGGTATAAAACATTACACAAGCATGAGTTGAATCAATACAAAATTCACGTTCACTACTCATGAGATAAAATTCTAAAACATTGGATATCTATAATATATCTTCCTGAACAAACTAAATTTTAAACGAAGAAATTTTTTGTTGAATAATGGTCGGAATTAACTGTGGAATGAATTCGGTATCCGAAGAAGGAATCTGCAATTTTTGAAAAACATGTTCATTGAGATAGTAGAACTACCATCTTTTATAGATGTCGTAATATTCAACAAGTGTTTTATGATCATTTACTTGATCCAATAAATGTTTCGATACAATAGATTCTGCATTGCACTAATATAAATAAAGTTACTAGGTTTAATCACTTTGTTCCAGGTACGGTCACTCAAAAACTCAGTATGTTTATCTTCATTCAAATTCCAACTAAGTTAACCATGTGGTAACTGAATAGAAACATTAAAACAACACGCTGGACAAACTAAAATGTTTGAAAATAAGTCGAATTATCTATGGCATCCCAAATACAAAGTTCCTTAATCATCAATAATATTATTCCCTCACTGACAACGCGAAATAACAGATTTTCCATCAAATGTAAAAGAAACAGTTTCATAAGCAATATAATTTAATTTAGAATAATTCTTCACAGACGGTGAAGATTCACCCGGAAATTCAATTCTAAAATCACTGTTTATTTTTCCACTATGAGCACACAATTAGAAAGATCAAAATTCTTTTCAGAAGAATTTTCGAGAGTTAGTGAAGAAATATTTATAAGACCACTGATCAATTAATTCAGTGCTGGAAAATCACTTTCAGGAGCACTGTTCACTGTTTTAACTATTGAAGAAGATTCAATAAGGCTTTCAAAACCAGGCAGTAGCAAAGGACTAACAGACCTATATGCAATGTCTAGTTATGTTAAGGCAACACGTTCTCCTTCTTCCACAGCAGAAATAATACTGACTGATGAACACCATAATAAGCTTTCAGAACTCGTAATGAAGTGAAACCCGTTTACCTTTACAGTTGGTCAAGAGAATCATAACACTTTCATTTTTAAAACTTTCAATCAACTTTGTCTAGTCACGTACACCAAGTCTGTCCTTTATCATTAGTTCTTCACGTAATTCCACTATTCTATTTCCCAATAGGAAACGAAGTCCGTATTCAAAGTTTGCTTTTAAATGTTTAGAATCAGCATGAGTATTTACATATAAATTAAATATATCATCAATATTTTCCGGATATAATAACACTCGATAAACACTATATTTTAAAAATTGTAGATGGTTCTTTTCACTTAATGGAGTTCAACGCATTAAATATCCCATACAATCATGTTCATTTTTCTCCTTCTTACAATAAGCACATCCAGAACATAGTAAAATACCACCACATTTCCAAGTACGAATTGATTTCAGTATACATGGTTGATCTACCCATTTTGAAGGACATTCACAGGAAGCGTCAATGCAGACGAAGATACTGGTAAGTTAACAAAATAAATTTCGCTACTGTTCAGTGTCATAACTATAACAAGACTAAGGATTACAATTTATAGTAAGACTATACACTGAATGACCTAATTTGCAAACCGTTATAAAATATTCTATACTGACCTACATTGAGTATCACAACACACGTTATACAGAAAAGATGTAAAGGAGATCAAACTACTTTCCATAGTTATGACTCCATTATAAGGTGAATATCAGAAGACAGTTAAGGAATGTTCTAGAAATTTCAACAAACTGTACATGCGTTGATGACCAAGATTCGAAAGTTAAGAGAGGAAAGACTTAGTTTTTCAAGTGATCTCTTGTATG
>JAGDQP010055956.1:0-13033 GCA_022664845.1 Lepisma saccharinum
TTCAACTTTACCTTACTGATTTACCTAACCACTGACAGCGCAGTTAAAATCACATACATGTCCCAGGCGGGATTCGAACCCGCGATCCTTGAGTCGCCAGACTACTGCATTACCGAGCACGGCCACCTGGATCGGCTAGACAAGAAGAAAGACACCCAGAGGGCACTGCACTATCGTACATTCATCAGCGTTTATTGGCAGAACATTGAATGACAGTCTTCACTTCGAAATTTAAAACCAATCTTGTGTCTTTCTTCTCGCCTTCTTGGGGTATATAATTGTTTCTGCTACATGATTATGCGTTGCATATGTTGTATCTGTAACTTTTGTTTGTGTAATGTTTTATTTGAAAGAACATTGCCTGTAATTTCAGTTGCTGGTAATACTAAAGATATACACTGTTTCATAGAGCCAAGAGAAATATCCCTTCTTTCCTCTCAATTTCCCCGTCAATTTTCCTATGTTAACAAATCTCTCAATTTTCCACCTAAATTTTTCGATCATTTCTTCTGTTTCTGTCTTTTTCGTTATAATTACATTATATTAATATTTTTGTGACAAAATTTCATGAAATATTTGCTTTTGCATACTTCGCATGTATAACAATTAAAGCGAATGCCAGAATTCAAGGAGAAAAATATTATTTGTCAAAAACTGTCAAATAAAGACATGCAACAATGTTTTTTGAGCATGAGTGTAGAAAAGTCACTTTTTTTTTTAGTTTTTGCAGTAATTCTATAAATTTAGGATAAAAATCGTAAGTACGACAGAGTCTAAAGAGGAGAATAGTTCTCATTAGGTCAACATGTACGTAGAGTTTGAAGTATATGGTGTACTTATTTAGTACTTTTGTGTTAAATCTGGCAGTAACAATTAAAGACAAAGCATTCTCATTACTGAAGCGTTCTTTGTTTTAAAGTCACAGATCTTTAAATTTTCCGCTACATTTTTTGTAGTTTTAACATTAGAATGGAATGAAAACCAATTCGTACGTTAGAAAGTAGAAACTGGAACTTCTGAAGTAGCATAAATCATTGTACCAATAAAAGTAATTTTATGTACCTATCTATAATAGCTATCTATCTTGAATTCAGAAAACGTTGATTATTAATCGCCTGAGAAAGGTGTTGAGAGAACACTGAAATTGTTCTATTTACTGGGTACTTTTTATAATAAAGTTAGTGTATAAGTATTGTCAGCGTATTTTTTAATTAAAATTAATTTTAGGTTTATTATTAGGAGGTAAACGTAATAAGGCGATATGTCACCCCATGTTTGTTACCATCTGTTGGTGTGCGTTTTATGTTACCAATGCAGGGTTAGTGATGTTTCATTCTCATATTTTCATGCAATTATTTGCCTGAATTGGGTCGTTTAGTGAAAGCTCATTGTAAATAGCAGTAGAAACGTTCAGCATATTCGCTTTTCGTCTTTCATTTGTTTTACATACGGAAAGTGTTGCTGCATTGAAGACTTTTAATTTTTTTTTCTTGCTGCCACCATCGCAAAAGTTTGGCAGTAAACAACCCCATTGTTGTGAGGGTGAGTGTCAATGAGTTCTACACAACTACATAGAAGCTCCTGCGAGAACTTGAATAATTCGATATTTCGCACAAGTGACGTCCCTCGACAAGTGCTTGTAAAGGAGCAGGGTGGTCTCTGGACTGACACGAAGACAAATACTAAAATTGGTTCGCAAGATCTGATTAACTTGAGTACTTCGGTTCTTCATAGGGAAAAACATAGATTCATACAGGCGCCAGTTAGTCAAATCAATTGTTACGTAATCTCGCCCCTTCAAGGTAGGCAACCACCCACACGAACACACAAAATTACCCAACCGGTCCAGATGTAAGCTTCAATAAGGTGCGACTAATATTAAGATCTCAGAGACTGCAGTTGAGATGCTTGTTGCAAGATAACACATGAGAAATTACACTCTTATCCAACTGATAATAATTAGAGGTCTTTGAAGGATTACTTATCATAATAGAAATTAAATTCGAGATCTGTAAGAGAAGAATAACGCTTTATTTGTTGCTACTTTGATGATTGTCTCTATTTTTTTTATAATTCAGCTCTAACGATGAATCTCTGGAGTCTTCGTAAGTCTGATAGTTTCCCCACAAGAAATTCTAGAACGCGCCTCCCTCCTCAATAGAACGAGCAATCTTATGTCGGAATACGTCTATCCAGGGACCAAGAAGGTATCAGGGCATTGAGGGCAATGAGGGTTGAAAGTCCTCTAAGAACTCTAAAAACCAAGACCGTCGCCACAAAATTAGGCTGTATGCTGGCTAGTGCTTCTGAATAATAATAAAAAAAAAAACACTCAAAAATAATATCTCATTTAAATATTGATCAAATCTTACTGTTTCATAACAAAAAAAAAAAAGGTTTGTACTCTAATTTCTATCATTTCTTCCTCTCCTCAAAGTTTTCTCTGGGACGTAGGGAGGGAAATCCTTGAATAATCTACACTCTTCTAGCAGTTGACGACCAACCAACGTGCTTGCAAATCAACGGACAGGGAAGGAACGATTATTATTTTGATTGTAAAACAAATAGCAATGAGGACCAAGCAGGTCGACAAAACTCCCTTCCCTGAATTCGTCCAGAGTATTCACCACCCATATTCATATCAATATAAGAGTAATGACGCTGAAATTCATAGAATCTTAATTCTGTATCAAGGCAGTTTAGCAGTACGATGTAAAGAAATTTCATTACGAAACACTTTCGTTATTTGTTGCTTGATCCCGAAATATGAAGAAAGAAAAAATCGTTAATAATTCTTGCAATACTAGGTACAATCGAATTTACTGTTTTCGGGGGTGAAATTGTGAGCCCTTCCAAAATAAGACATATATCTCAGTACATTTACTATTGCTACCTACTCCGCTATCTGCACTGATATCTCCTCTCTCTTGACTCCAACATGAGACTTCCATCGCTGCTTCTCTCAGAGCAGCGAGACAGATGGATACTGCTCGACAACAAGTTAACAACTGCCCATTCGATGGCGCGGGCTGACTCCTAAAAAGTATATTTATATGGGATTCAAATTCTCCCACCTCCAAGCTCTACGCACGACGATTAGTGCGTAGGAACTTGCACAATATTTTGTTCTCCGGTATTAAAATGGGATAATTAAGGAACGTGGAAAGGAACTTTTCTAATACGTTTTCAACACTGAAAACTGAAATATTTGGTGGGGTCCGCCGAAGTATTTTTCTGTATGGCAGGGGTCTCCAACCTTTTTGTCAGAGTACCAAATTGACTAATAAGAAACACTCGTCAGTTAACCGAACCCGATTTTATAGGTGCCTAGGTAAACTTTCACAGCCAAAATTATACGTGCTGCCGTCAAGAAATATGGAGCAGACTGCATAATGAAGAACTTCACGGACTTTACGACTCACCCGATGCTCTAAGAACAATGAAATCGCGACAACTAAGGTGGGCAGTCCACGTAGCTCGGATGGGAGAGAAACGAAGATTATATTACATCGTGGTTAGTAAGTAGGAGGAAAAGAGATCGTTGGGAAAACTAAGACGACATTGGGAGGATAATATTAGAAGGGATCTTCGAGAAGTAGGTGTTTGTGATGAAAACTGGCTTGATCTTGTTCCGGATAGAATTATATGGAGAATGTTTGCTACTGCGGCAATGAACTTGCGAGTTCCGTAAGATACAGACTAAATAAGTAAGTCGTCAACAAATAACGACAAGGGGACCCGACAAAGATGGAACGTAGAGAGCATTTAAATGGAATACAAAGTTTGGTAACGCCGTTTCCTTTGTAAACTGTTACATATATGAAAAACAAATGACTATTAATTGATACTGGAGAGTAGGTGATGCATGCTGGATGATATGACGACAATGACCACCATCTTGAAAGGGGCCATCTTTACTATGCTTCAAAATTTTTAAATAGTAAGTGGGTCATCAATCTGTGAAATGTTCCAAGAAACCAAGACCACCACATTAAAAATTATCAAACAGAAAGTAATACATAGTAATTTAATTATAAAATAGAAAGTAATATATAGTGTAAAATAGTAATTATTTTGCATGTTGTATGAGTAACAATAATAATACAAAATAGTGAGGATATGACTGTATAATATTAAAGAACCAAATTACTTTTTGTGTTTTAAATTGCTTTGGTTTAGATCCAATGTAAAATATAGTAATTTTGGATTTGTTTCGGGGTCAGGTAAACCGCTACGCGAATCGTAAGTTGGAGACCTATACTGTATGATATGAGATGATGTTCACGACAAGTTTCGTATGACTATGTTCCGTGGTATAGAATTCAGTGGAAAAGCTGCATTTTATAGATACCTTGTCGGTCCAACTATTTTTGCGTCCCCTCCCCGCCCCTGCAGTATATCCAATCATACATTTTTATTAAAACTACCATAACTGATAATAGCTGAAACAATCAAACTTTTCCCCTTTAATCAAAAACTAATGTGCACCTTATACGAAAAGAAATACTGCTGGAAAAATGTTATATTTACTAGTAGAAATGTTGCTAAGAACCGAGTTTTAAGCCGAGTGGGTTTTAAGGATGTTCCGTGCCGAATTGAAATATCAGAATATGAGAAAATTCTAAAACATGCATTCCATTATTTTGAGATGCTAACTTTTTACCTAAGAAAAACCACCTCTGACTAACTTGTACTCTTCTGTTCGACTCTTAAAAACTAAACATCAAGAGATTAAGATGATAAACACTTTCTAAATTTGGCCTCTCACTAATTTGAAGAATGGCAACATATCAGTCCCGGAGCTGCTCCGATTTTTAGCTTAGTCCGGGCCTTTCAAACTATATATTACTGGATCCCTTTCAATTTGATAATATTAGTTATCCCCAACTACCTCTCGGGGGTCAATTTCTCGTATTATGCTGGAATCTTGAGTATTTTAAAGCCTAGGAAAACCAACAGTACATGGAGCTTGCCCTAGATGACACTGGCCATTAACATTTAATTTTCAAAGTTTTATAAGCAGAAGAAGTATAAAAGTTCTTTCTATGTTTCATTGTGTTATATAATCTATTACGTTGAAAACATACTTTGAAAATTTATTTCCTTTAACAACTACAAATTTAAAATTGCGAGCTTGGAGTTTCATTCTTGATGAATTGTGCGATCGTGGTATTGATATAAGAACAACCAGGTGTCTCAATATTCTGTTTTGAAATCGAGTCTTATTTGTATTTAGTTTTGAAGTGAGATAACGGAGCTTATTTGTGGATTTGTTCCCGGGTAAAAGTTATTTATTTCCTTAAAAAAGTATCATAGATACTTACGCTACCTGAGAGTTCCGATATTTACGTCTAGCAATGTATTTACTTTCTCTTTATGAAAATAACCAATGGCATATGCAGGTTGCCGAATTTGTCGTATTTAAATTACGTTTATGATCACCGAACTAGTGCACATAGTTAGTGGTAGCAATATATTCTGAAAATAGAAAGTTCATAATGTAGTTTTGGATGGAGACCAAATTAACTATTTCTGCAGCTTTCTTATCAATACTTATGTTAAATGAAAAATCTCAGAAAGCAATACTTTTTGACGGAAGGTATTATCGAGAAAAACGTAGCAGGGGAAACTTTTCGAATTGATACGAATGGAGATTTACTGAGCATTTTTCTCACCTGGTCAGGCGCTATAATTTTCTTAAGACGATAAAAGTTTTCTAAAGAGTTGAATGTACTCCTGCGGAACCCTGAGCAATAGTGAACAACTTTGATTTTTTTTTCTGATTTCCTAATGCGTAGCTTGCCCAACATTTTTTTTTCTTACAAAAAAGATGAAATTGTGTTATTTTCTAGACCTTGCTTGTATTTTTAAAATTGTTAGATTACCGTATTATTTTGAGACCTTTTGTTATGTTGGGATTGCTACGAACACAGATTTGTCGTACATTTTCCCTTAATATCTCATCACTTTTCCTATTGCCCTAACACAATAAACTTAGAAATATTTTAGAACATACGGCTGCACTCCTGAAGAGCTGTGAATCTTTGTAAATTGGTCGGGTTAGTGTTTTATAGCTTTTGTTGTGCATAGCGTAAATGAAATATTAGTACAAAATTTACAGATGATAATTTATACTATTCTCTTTGTTTGTTTCTGACGTTGGAGTAGTTTACTAATTCCACTCCTTCGGTTATGTTCGATGTGACAGCTCGTAAGTACGCTTCTCGCGTTCTGTTCATATTGTCAATTATGTATCTTCTTTTTCGTGTTTCAAACACAAAGAAACTACTCTCAATTTCGTCAAAAGATTTTGTCTTGTACCCGTGGATCTTATCAACACATTTAATATAGTTCAATGCTATATCCTTAGCACATAAATCTTCCCTGTGATATAAGCAACCCGTTTACTAGCTTGGTTTGTTCGCACTTTTATCAAGACGAAACATAATATATCCTATACGTATATTGTATAAACCTAAAGCAGATGGTACACCTTATATGCCTCTTACGAAATTTTGAACCAATATTTCCTCAGCATTCACACGGTATTAATTTTCTCGTAATTCTTAATGCTTCGTATCACTGTGCGTCGGCTCAAATATAGATGTTTAGATTCATGTATATGATGTTTAACATGTGTTACAGGTGTTGAATGTGTAAAATTGTGATCTCAAGTGCAGTATGGGCAAGATAAAGGTTGGTAGTGAAAATAAGTTAGTCTCCAATGTTCGGTTAAAATCCCCCTTCGGCATCTCAGGAAATAATCGCCGACGTCACGATGTGACGGTTACAAACAGTTAGAATCTAAGAGCCTGGCAAAGCTTATTCAAATACATTGTTTTTGTTCGTTAACTGGCATCCAGTATTTTGTCGCAAGTACGCATTATAACACTCTTTCCATTTGTTGCAAATAATTCACGCAACCACTTCTATAAACATCTAACAACAACCGGTAATCCAAGAAGTGTTATGAAAATCCATAATTTAGTAATTACCGATATTTCGCAATTACCGATATACTCGGGTTGCGCAAGAGCCAGGAACTGAGACAAAAAATAATTCTAAATTCTAGCTTGTTACAAAATACGGCGTTTGTAAAGAAGGTAAAATGGATGCAATGTATTTAATATAAATATAGAAAACAGATTAGAAACCTTAACTCAAGAGTTACACAAGTTTCTGCTGTAAACAATACTAACAGAGTAAGAGTAGCTAGATATAAATAGGCCTGTTACCAAAATACAAGAAAAGAAACAATTACATTCTGTACCGTAAATTCCAATTGATTAATTAAGCATTCACTAGATGACACAGAGCGTTTAAATTTAGTTTTGAAACTTTCATAAACAAAAGCTCAAAATATTATATATATGTTTTCAACTATTATATTACATTACTTCGCTGAAAACATACCTTCAAAATCAGTTTCTTTTAACAATTAGAAAATAAAAATACTGAAGTTTTGGTTTTCATCTACTGAAGGAAATATGTAGATTCGTCGTATTAATATTCGAACAAGCAATAGTTCCAATCAACTCATGTCATCCAATCCCAAAACTTTCTTTTTGGAGGAGCAGAACGAAGTGAACCCACAGTTTTGTTCCTGATAAAAACAATTTATTCCCTGCAGACGTATTATAGACACTTCAAGTACTTTGTCGATATTTACATCTATGATATGACATTTCTTTCTTTCTATTAAAATCCAATGTTCTCTTCTGAATTCCACACAGAAACATTATTTTTGGAGGGAGCAAACGGAAGTGAGCTCACAGTTTTTTCCTGTTAAATCTATATTATTCCCTTCGGAAGTATTATAAATCTTTGCATTACCTGACATTGTCGATATTCACGTTCATGATACCACCTTTCTTTTTTCCTACCAAAACAAACGATTGCAGATGTTAAATGATGTTGGTTTTCAATTTATCATATCTAAATTGTTCGGAATCACTGTAGAATATCAGCGCAGAGAGAATAGGTTACAACCAACGGAATGCTGTAAAAATAGGTACTTTGTGAATGCTTTCAATGATTGTTGTCAATGTTCTTTCCTCAGTTCCAACTCTAAAACCATATTTTTGTGGAGCAAAACGAACTGAGCTCACACTTTTGTTCCTGTTAAAACTGAATTATTCACATCAGAAAAAATATGGACACTTCCATTACATGACATTGTCAATCTTTGCGTTGATGATACGAAGTTTCTTTCTTTCTATTAAAATATATAATGGCAGAACCTATATGATGCTGGTTCTCAATTTATTATATTGAAATTGTTGAAAATCACTCCAGATTATCACCGTGCAGAGAATAGATTATAAGTAACGATATGTTGTGAAAATAGAAACTATGTAAATGGTTAGTTACAAACTAGAAAAAAATACAGATTTGATAAGTGTTGGTTCAACTATCTCGCAACCCCCTTCCCTTTAGTAACCTTACCTAAATAATGAAGAGAAGTAAGTCAACTGAGCTGTCATAGTTGTACCGTCTTGCGTGAGACTCATTTCTTTAATTCTTCCGCTGTCTTCATCTAGAATTGCCATACGTCAGCATTTATGCCAAAATATCTGCCTTTTGATATTGAAAATAATTGTCCGCATACATTTTAGGAATTCGCTTATTTGTCCACATTTTTCGTCACAATTACATTCTGACGGTTTAAGAACGATTACATTCGGAAGGTTAACGTACTAAAACGCGTGGTATGGTCTTTCCTTAGGCGACCGATTTGTTATCAGAACCACTACGATGCGCTTGTGCTAACCTGCTTTTAACCTTCTGTATTAACCATTGTTAAAATATTGATAAGTTGTGCGAAATATGCTGGAGCTGCAAAGTGTCACAAATAATACAGTTCCTTCTTGAATGCGTTGGTGAGGGTAGCGATGTCAGCGATAATTCGGTTTTAGAAGAGAATAATCCTATGTTCATCCCTATCGGCAAGTGATGAAGAACACGAAAAGGAGATAAGCTTTATGAGACTGAAATGGATGCTGAGAAGCCGAAATAACAATACATAACATCTGTGGGCCCTTCAGTTGAAAAACTGAAACATGAACAAAGTATCCAACTTTCAGGTATTCGATACATTATACAAATGAAAAACTTAGGAAAATTCATAATGGATTTCCATTTCAGAGAGAGCTTTCCTCGCTATGGTAAACTCCGGATTCAATTCCAAAGAATAATCCCCCAAAACTAGGATTTTCAACTATGAAGAAAATATCAATGAAGCAGAAATTTTAGAAGGCTTTTCAACAACGATAAAAGACTTTTAATCGGTATATCAAGTACCAATGGCAACAACTATGAGAAGAAGTATGGTCAATAGTACACTGAAGTCCCAAAAGACCTACCTAGTAATGTGTGGAACTCCCTCGAGCAAGGCGAAGTTCAGCTACTTAACATGTTACGAACGTGACAAATTGTTTGCAGTCCGCTGGAGGGATGTGCAGGCATGCAGTTTCGATTGCCGTCCACAATCCGGTGGTTGTTGCAGGTGGACGATCCTCGGCACGAATATCTCATTCAATAATATCCCACATGTGCTCGATACGCTTCATGTCAGGCGATCTAGGGTGCGAGACATGCGTTCAAAGTTGTGAGAACGTTCTTGAAACCAGTCGCGCACCATTGCGTCCCGATGACATAGTGCATTGCCATCCTGGAAAATTCTATTTTTGGCAGGGTACACGAAGTCAATTAAGGACTGGAGGTGGTCACCAAGCAGCTGAACATAGCTCGGACTGATCAATATTCGGTTCAAGCGGAACAGAAAACCCAAACTGTGCCAGGTAAACACAACTCACACCATGACGGAGCCACCACTAGCTTGCACAGTACCTAGTTGACAACTTGGGTCCATGTCCTCATGGGGTCTGCGCCACACTCAGACCATACCATCTGCTCTTAGCAACTGACAGTGTCAACCATCTCACCACGCTACCCATTGCCTGTCCTTTAAGTACCCTGTCCAAGTGTTCCTGAGCATGTGAATCTCTGCCGCCGATGGGCAGCGATTAGTAGAGACACAAGTCTCGATCTTTGGCTGCGACACTTCATGGAGACCAAATTGCGGTGTAATGGTCTCTGAGACTGTTCCTGGGACGTCCTGCGTTGATTCCTGATGTCAGATCATGCACTGATGCTTGTCTGGTTATTTGCCCAAACGTCGCAGGTCACGGTCATTTAGCACCATTGGGCGGTCACTGTGTTGTCCCTGATGGGTCGTAATACCTTCAATACGATACTCACGGTTCACCTTTGACACTGTGGACCGAGTAAAGTTCAATGTCCGGACGACTTCCGAAATCGGATGCCCCATTAATTTAGCACCAACTATCATCCCGCTTTCAAACGTCGATAATTCACATCGGTTGCCATCACCACGGTACAGGATATTTCAATGCACTTACAGAATTCCAACTGACCACACTCTAACTTCTTCTCATTTTTCGACTGGTTTCTCGCGATGTTACCTTCAACTAGTTCACTCCAGATATTCCATGACTTTTGGCACTTCAGTGTTTATCGCTCAGTGTATATGGATGATTATTTTACATCTATTGCAATGTTCAAGTAAATATGAGATTGGGAAGGGTGATTGACGAATTCAGGAAGAAGGAAGATATTTTTTAAGAACAAGAGAAAAAAAGAACAGAGAAACGATTATTAAATATTTATATTTGTTAAAAACGTGAGCATTTCGATAGTAAGATCAAGGACATGAAGGCTTTCAAATGTATATCTGAATAGGATTGAAAAAATCACTTAGATTGAAACGTTACGTCACGCAATAATGTTAGATATGTTAGTATGTAGTTACGTGGATAAAAATACCGAGAGAATAGATTTTAAAATATCCAACATGGCGTTCGTCACCGACCTCCACTCGACCTCATCCTAGAACGTGGAGAATGAGGTCGAATGAAGGTGAGCTTTAATCTCGCCTGTGCGTAACATTCACGTGACTTTATAACGCATTCCATTCAATTTGAATTTTATTTATGGATCTATGCATCTAAGGCTCAGGCCGGGATAGGGGAGGGGAAACGATTCGATAAGTGTCGGTTAGGGCCTATGTTCCGTCAGGATTGTCGGCCGCTGGTATCGAACCCACGACCTTCCAAATGCTGCGCCAACCCTCTACCACTGAGATATGGCGGCTTAGTATCACATTCCGTTCGAAGTTGTTTTGTAAAGATACATTGTGTTGAGAAAGACTATTAATAAACACAAGTTGTTATTGTAATAAGAATGTTTATGTAACTACTGCAATATGCCAACTAATGTTTGTCAAGTATTATGTAAATGACGTAAGTAGAGCACTAATAAACTGTAGGGCAATTACATAAAATCATACAATACCTAACATTTTCGAACGCACAACACGGCAGAATTAGGATAATAAAAAGATCGTGTAGGAATGCTTGAGAGAACAGAAGGACTTATTTCTGAATGTTGAGTGCAACGAGGTACCTTCTTCAAACCCACTGAACGGCGCGAGCCTAACCAACAAAATCAACGACGAAGGTTCTGTACTAATCCTGCTGCTGACTCTACTCATATTCTTCGTTTCTCATCAAAAGCTAGTCAGTGTATCTCCTTTACTAACAAAGATCCTAGTATCTCAGTCTAAGAGATATGTTTGCTTTTTTAACTAAATTTAGACCTTTTCTCAGTCGTATCTTCACAACTGCTCGTGGTAGAGATATCTTTGATTGTGTATCGCGTAATTGTCCCTGTTCTTTGTTTCAGTTATTTAAACAGTGCCTAAAAATGTTTTCTATCATTTCTGAATAGAGGTAAAAATCTTACGTCAGATCCGGCAGGTCGCCATGGTAACCAGCCATATTACAGTCTAAACAAAAGGGTGCTTAGCAGTAGGTTTGTAGTGTTCGATATTCAACGACTCGTAATGCTTTTGTGCTTTGTGACAGATTATTATCATTACAATGAAAGAGAAACTCATGAAAGAGACACTACACAAGGTTTTTTTCTGTTTCCAAAGGACTGAAACTAGAAAAGGAAATGGAAGAAGCAATTATATCAGTAAACAAATTTCTCGCAATTCCATTGAATGGAATTTTGAATACGTTGATATGTTAATGAGGATAATTCGTCGTTGATTGCTGAGTTCTTGATTTAAAAAAGGTTATAATTATATCTAAAAAGCTTAAAAAGGTTGCTAATTCGGTTATAGTTAAGGACACACACTCAATAACATAAGTACAAGTGCTAAAACGAAACACTTGTAACCTATGTACAGCTGCACAAATTGATATTATAGATAACGTATATAAGGTATAGCATAAATTATGATTTCCAAAGTTAATAGTAACCTTGTATGTGTTTCAGAGAAACATAAATTACCGAAAAAAAAAGCTACTCACCCCCTCAACTTATTGTATCTACTGTTCATATGTCCGTTCTTGCGCTTTCCCTCGTATGTGCATCAAATCTCAGTCATATGTAAACAAACTTAGATGTTTAGACTCCACAGCATTTTCTGTTATTTCAATCAGTTTCCGCTCGTCACGGAAATAATCAACAGTTCGAAAAATATTTACAGTCATTACTTCTACAACTGATTTTCTACCTTTCTGCTATCAAACTTACTGTTTGTTTACACTTGGCCTCCGCCGTTGCTATGGTAACCAACCGGATGTGGCGTCGAGACGTTAGTTCTCCATTGTCTTCTTTCTTTTGCAAGCATAAGTTTTAGATTTAAATATTTTAATTTCTAGTGATATCTTTTTCTTGCAAAATGAATAATTATAATATTTTAGATCGTTTTAATCGTCTTATTGATGAAACTGTTCACCGTGGTTATACACAATATTTTGAACCTATTATATATATATTCGTCCCTGAATGCATTTCAAACGTTATTTTCTGTTTTAGTAATTTCAGAGATCACACCATTTTTTCAAATTCGATTTCAGATATAGAATCCAAGTTTTCCACAGATAGTTTAAACGTAATCACTTCTTCAAACGAGATGGATCAATGTGTATGTGAAATTGCA
>JAGDQP010055957.1:0-13033 GCA_022664845.1 Lepisma saccharinum
GATAAAGAAGAAATTGGAGACATTGTCGTCTACACAGTACTTATAATGCCTAATGGTGTAGCAACTTCGATGGATGAGATATAACTGGAATGGATGAAATACAACATATATGCAGACAGAATTAACGGACATTGGACAGAATTCTAAATATGTATAGTATGGTGTGTACTGTGTTGCATATTAATAAACAGCATCCATTGATAGTAAATTCCCTTTAAGACTCCTGTTCTACCTATATTTTCATTTACAGATATCCAAAACCAAAATATTTTTTGTCCAATCTATCGTTTATCTTTTGACTAACAGACCTCGTCATAAAGTGTGTTTATTGATTTTGAAGAATGCATGTTGTCTACTGAACTGAGCGGGCCACCGTAGTCATGTGGTCCAAGACGCCAGGGTTCTGAGTTCGAATCCTGACTGAACCATGGATGTTTCTGGATTTTAGGAACTTAGCTAATGGAATCGAGACTGGTAGAAGCCATTAGTTACTAAAAGGGTCCAAAATCATAAAGTTTATGTTTACTGAATTGCCTACTCTGTCAGACAATCAGTTGAACGTCCTTTCTGAACGAACAAAAGCATAGAAGAAAATTTCATTTTACAGTGTTTCTGGGCCGAGTCAGGAGTGTAACTATAATGCCGTGAGGCCCCGCGTTGTTGGGGGCAGGTGTCCAGCAGCCCTACACGTGACTTATAAATAGTTGAAAATGATTTAATGATAAACCCAGACAACATTACAATAGACGTCGCCTCAAGGTTCGATTTTGAAGCTTTCTCTGAGTTGATAAGTGCAGAGGAATTTTTATGCTTGGACATGAATTTTCACATAGTCTGAAAAGAATCTCTGTCTTATATATGCAGCTGGTGTATGGTTTTTAGATGGAGCACGAATTTGCTCAAACTGCATTTGGGAGATGGTTCTAGAAAGACCCAAGGACAAGGGCTCTAGAAGTTCTTTGTAGGGGGCCAAAATTCAAGCTATGCTACTGGACTGAGTGTTAGTTGAATTGAATTGAATTTATTTGTGCTTATGGTGCTTTAGACATCTTTGGCTGCCTCGGATAGGATAGGAGTTAGAATGTGGAAATGAAGTTGGCTTGTAATTTGAAGCTATCATCTGGTATTATCGAGGTGTGACTTCGGAAAATCCTTGGTAAAACCTTGTTTAGGATCGCCGGCTGCTGGGTTCGATCCCAGGACTTAGAAAATACGAATCTAACGATATACCAATTGAGTTACAGCACTCGGTAAAGAATGTTACCGAATACAACAATAATTGCTCCTAGTAGTGGTCCGTGCATCGCTTTGGATTTTCTTTTGCGCTGTTTTTGTGAAAATATACCGCAAAGGACGCAACAGATTGGCCAACACAGGCGTTATTGTTTTGCTCCACTCCCTCTTTCTTTCTTTCTTTCTCTTTCTCTCTCTCTCTCTGTATGTGTGTGTGCGCACGTGTGTGTGTGTGTGTGTAGGTGTATGTTTCACTCCCTCACACATACACTTCTATGGGAGACTTTAGCTTGTATTTTGTTCCTCCTATAGTTTTTCTTACCAGGGCCAAGCCAGATGGCAAGCAGTGCATCACATATCTTAATAATGACCTTTTCCCATCTTTATAGGCTATAAACACACAACCGCCAAGGACTTTCCTACAGCATGTGCTCCGGGAAGTGTTCAATTTTTTTGGTGGAAAAAGTTTTTCAGAACTCTTATGAACACCATAACATTCTCGCTCTCCTCTGGTTTAATTCTTTTTTTGAGAGAGTCATATATTTTCATTTGGAGTCTCTGCTTCCAGTCTTGTGTTTTTTTTTTTTCATGACTACATTTTGTTTACTTCTTGGTTTTAATCTCTGCTTTCATGAAATGAAAATCAGACATGTGTGGCACAGTATGATTCACAAGTAATTGTCATGGGGCCACGGTAGCTCAATGATAGAGCGCTTACCTCTGACGCTTAGAGTCGTCGGTTCGATTCCTGTTTATACCGTCTGGGTTTTGTGGTGGACAAACACAATGTGTGTGGGTTATCTCGAGGACCTCCCGTTTCCTCCTACTTTTTTCATTCCATTAATCATCCTATCATCATCCATACGGTCTGAGCCAAAGTTGCCTAAAGGCCTTAAAAATTAAATTCGAAACATGTAATCTTCATGATGAAAAACGTCTCTTTCGTCTTGTAAATTTTGCCGGGACTACTGATCAAGAATAATTGAAAGCTACGAAATTTAAGCGTACTAAATCTCAAAATTTCAATCCGTTTGAAGTAAAGAAATAGAATTCGGACTAAAACTTTAAGGCTCCTTTTCATGCTACCTCACCTTTTTTTCGATTTTTTTTAAATTAAGGAAACAGGAAAGACAATATTCTAATATTGGAAAGTATGTTTCATGGCGATTATGGAACTCAGTGATATGAAGTTAAAAGTGCTTTAAACAATTCAATTTTAGCTTCGATATTTGACAGCCAGCGAATTATGACGTCATAATCTGGGCCGTCAAATATCTCAGCTAGAAAATGGAATGCTTTAAACACTTTTATCTTCATATCACAGAGTTTCATAAGCACTGTGGAACCTACTTTTTACTATTGGAATATTGTCTTTCGTCGTTGCAATTCTCAAAAATCGAAAAACAGTGTGAGGCACCATGAAAAGGAACGTTCATGTACCTGCTTGATCGTACAAAGGATAGAATCTCATGGCAAACGTTTTGACTGCGGCTATGATCTTGCGGGCTCTGTGAGCTAGTTAGTTATTTACTATATTACCCGCTTCATCCAGTAATGAAACCCTGCAAAATGTTATGCGGATTTCTCAGTGGTATTTATTTGTATTCTAAATGTACAGGCAGAGAAAATATACACTTTTAATTGCGTGCACACACACACAGTGAGAGAGAGGGGGAGCGAGAGGGAGATTAACTGAAAATATCTTCCAGAGTTGAATCTTTGTGCTACTGGTCGAACATGAAAATATGAATAAATATGGTGTGCTTTATTGCTTCTTAAAATACACAAGAATTGTTCTAAAATGCATTTATTATTTCTTGCGCAAATACTCAGTATGGGGTTTACAACCTACATAATGGAGTTACAGATACTTCTCATCTACAACTAAAATTGAGGAGCTCATTTCACAATCCAGTTTGTCTACAAAGATTCTTGAATTATTCAAACAAATTTTTACCTGAACATGTTACAAACAAGTGAGGTGGAGCCCAGTCAGGGGAGTGTAACCTAAAAATAAATGTAATAAAAATTTTGGTTAAAATGTTCCGAGAATGATTTCATTTTCCTGTTCTTGGAAGTTTTATTTTTATAGTTAATAAATATGCTGAGTTGTTTTACATTACAATTTATTTCGTACATATTTTACACATACGTGGCATCCATGTACGTACAGAAATTCGTAATTGGTTAAGTGATGAACGAGACATGCGCTTCAATGCGCTTTCTTGCATATGAAACATAAGTATTTTATACCCAGCCGGTGGATATCATCCCTGTTACGTGACATGTTTAAGTCAAAACTTGCCAGTTCAGACTAGAAAAGGTTTCTTTAAATTTAAAATTATTTTTCTCATATCCGTCTATGTGGGTACCATTAATTAGTTTACCCTAACACATCAAGGGTATTGCTATGTTCGTTTTATTATTAATACATCAATTGTTGAGATGGCTGCAGTCATTTTTCGTATCAGGTATTCAAAATTTTGAGTCTTTGTTTCGATAAACAATATTCTTTAACTTATCTCCTTAATGAAAAACGTAAAGGACTACATCGGGTGAGCGCGATGGCCAAACACTTGGATCATCCTTATCAATACAAGTTCAAGCAAGTCCAAAGCATGCACCAAATTATGTCAGCATGTGCAAATACATGTTTGCTGTTCATATTGTTTATGGAAAAGGAATTGAGCGGTAATTCTGTTGTACATTAATGACAACATATGTCAATCTTTTAGCATATAATATAGAAATATTGTTAGACTCTATGAACCAGGAAACGTAACATTCCGTCCCTGTTTAGCAAACTTGTCAATAATTGTTGACATCTGAAAGTAAACGAGTTAGTGTTGCGATTTTAATAGCAATCGCAAAGGCTTTGGTCCCTTGGTATCAGACATAGAAACATGGAAACATCCATTTTTATAAAGAAGGTGTATAACTGACAATTGGGTTGCTTAGGAACAGTAATATCAACAGTAATTTTCTACTGTGTTGTATAATGTTTATGCCACGTTTGGTGCATTTGTATCTAACGGAATTGAAGAAACTTGAAAAATTAAATTTCTAAATTACGTTGGCAACACTGACATCTGAGTTGCTTTAGAACGGTGAAATCCATAGTATTTTTTCAAGACGTTGAATGATGTTGATGCCAAATATGGTGCTGCTACGTATAACGTAATGGATGCAATTTCAAAATTTCAATTTTAAAGACAATAGGTTAGCAACACTGATTACTGAGTGCTTTAGAACTGGGACACCTTCATAATTTTTCTCTTGTGTTAAATAAGGTTTATGCCAATTTTCGTAGCCGTGTTAGTTCCTAAATTGAAAGTTGTCGATTCTCCTCATTAGTTACAATGGATAAATGTCCCCCATCCATGTCTCGGGACCAGATCGGATGAGATACCTCAACCACTTTTGTTGTCGTAGTAGTTTCCGAGTTGAAAGATGCTGACAGACCAACGGACAAAGTATAAGGTCTCATTAAGGAACTTAAAACGAACAATTTGAATCAGTATGACGTCACTTGAAAGTAGAAAAATACTACATATTTTGAGTCAGTTTTTCTAATGAAGATATTCCATTATGGTATATCAAAATCTGTTGCTTCAAAGGAAAGCTGTTCAGATATTTGCAGGACACTCTGTATTATACTCAGTTTTGCTACGTATACAGAAGATATTAATAAAATAGATGCAGTACATGAAATTTGCATTAAGCGTACATAACATTCCAATCTTAATTCGTATATTTATGTGTTTTAAGAGCAAATGTTGCAGAACAACCTTCTAAGAAGTTCTGGAAATGTTTGTAATTTCTTTCTAACTTCTCACCGTATCGTTTCACTTGCAGCTGTAATTAATTAAAGAAGAAATGAATTTCATCTCTGGTGCTTTGACAGACTCATCATGAGCTGTCGTCTGTTATCTTGTTCACGGGCTGTAGTACATTTCTAGATGGTTATCAGTGAGTGGTGAAGCATTTTCTCCATTGCATGCAATGATGTTCCAACCTACTTTTCACCTCCATATGCCATTGAGGCTTCTTACTAAGTGAACGTTCATTTGTACATATGAGTGGTGAAAGACGGGAAGGTCTAGATGGTGTGAGTGTGGAGTGAGTGAAGTGGAAAATTAAATTTGACCTGAAGTAACAAGCTAATGCATTTTGCTTCGCCTAACGTTTCCTGTTCTAATTAAGGAAAACTATGTTATTTCCAACAATTTCTGCTGTCTTTTGTTTCTCCATATATTTTCCTTTGGTCTTGTTGCTTCTTATGGAGTATCTCTCGTTGCTTCGCTTTTGTTTTCATGTTGAAAACTAAAATGAAATGTTTTATTTTTAATTCTTTTTTGCCTGTTTACGCTTCAGGGTGTGTTCTGTTAAAATTATTCCTGTAGAGAATTTCGTGCACACATACTGACATTTTAGATGAACAATTGATGTCAGAGATACAAATGATTACTTTATTATAGTTGTGAAGAGCAAGAACTCGCGTATTCTTGATAGTTTTTCATCTTTTAAAAGAATGTAAGTACGAGGGCTGAATACAAACTATAGCGTCCATTTCCACAAATTTTCTAACAATGTATTGTCCAATGTATCTAAACTCTATGGCTGCAGTTTAGATACTCCCATGGATCTTTCTAAACTACAGCGAAGGTTAGGTTAGGTTGGATTTTGTTAGTTTAACATATCTTAATTAGTTTAATTATCTTTATTGGGATTAAATCTCTCTAGTCTTTCGAAATGAGATCTAAAATAATTTATTGAACATGGTGATTCCTCGTCCGGGAGAGTATCTAAGGAGCATCCTAATCTAGTATTTTCCTATTGTGTATGTTTCGAGCACACAGTAATTTCTTTATTATGTCGAAAAACGTTTGTCAATTTTGGTGCAGATAGATTTAAAGGAACGGAAGTAATTTAAAAAAATAATTTTGAAAACGGATTAGTAACACTGACTCACAGCACCAGTTCAGACGGTTCCAGCAGTTCTGAGCTAGTTTAGCCAATAACTTCTCAATGACACCTTGCTTATACCTTGTGGTTCCTGAAATGTATTTTTTGGACGTGACCGGACAGATGGTCGCCATAAGTGGGATTATAAGGTCTGATAAGAGTCATACAAAGAGCAATGGAGAGATACGTGCTAGAAATAACTAGGAGAGACAGGAAGACAAATTAATGGATTCGAGAACAAAAAAAAAAGGTAGAAGATATAATCAAGACTGCGAAGATCAAGTGGAGATGGACCGGTCATATAGCTGGACGAACAGATGGAAGATGGACGACAAATGTACTACATTTGCTTTCATCAGAAAAGAAACGACCGAGACGATGTCCAAATGCAAGATGGGTAGATGATAGCAAGCGTTTTTCAGGAGCTATATGGATGAGGATAGAAGCAGACCGACATATGTGGAAAGAAAAAGGGGAGGGCTTCATCCAGGAGATCGTAATGGAAGCTGCTAAACAGAGCCTCAAGAGATTTAAAAGAAAATTCTAATTTCGGAAATAAAATGTAACATCAATCTTTGTTTTCCATTTTGTTGTGAATTGTTACCGGTTTCGTGAGGAAAACAAAAGATTGTTCGCGTTAAAACTCAGTTAGCTGGCTACACTTGATCCATATTACTAATTGCTGTTGTTTTTCTGTGAAGAAGGAAAAAGCAACACGAGCAGAGACAGAAAGGGAGAATCTTGACTGGCCTACAACTAAAACACACGAATTATAGCTTGAAATTATTATTTGCACAATTCAGGATAACCTTTATGAACGCCAGCGAGCAAGAGAGCGGGAAGTTGGCGTAATTACGTTACCATTTTTTTGTAACATCTAAACTAACAACCCAATCTGACCACTACTCTAGTATTTGTGGACACTCAGAGAACGAAACAGGGCATATATTTCTCGAAACTCTGCGTAAATGTCTCTGTTCGCTTCGCCTTTTTACTGCCTGATATTTTTTTTTAAACCACAGTTTTAGAAAAATGAGATACATCCTGTTTTGTTTTAGTTCCATTCTTTATGTCCGGAAATTACATGAGCCAGCGAGGGCGAATGCACAATATGACCTGTGATAAATATTAAACTAAGTAGGCTCTCGTGATGATAAGGTACTTCGAGTGCAAAGGTGTATATGCCATATATTTTTTGTAACAAATTGAATAACTCATGAATATTGCGGTACGAGAGGTTAAAAAGATGGAACATTTTTTCCCACTCGAATGCATGTACCATTAAACAAAATTAACAAAAAATTTATATTGAGTTTAGCTGAACTGTATAGGAGAAAAAGTGCTTTTACACTAATGTGTCAATAGAAAGTTTTGACCTCTCTACACAGAACAAACCAGGGCAGGGGTAGAGGGAGACATTTTACGTCATGCTTTCACTTCCCATAAGGGCACGTGTCCTCTCAATGCCGTTGATCCCGTAATACAACGTACAAAAGAGGACAGTAGGAAATTCGCTACACTACTTTGAGATTTCCACTTCATTCCGACCCACCTGAATGTTGCGCTATGTGTTCTGCTGCTTGGGTTATACTTTAAAAGATTATTGCCTCATTGAAATATTGACAGAAATTATTATGATGATATAATAGCTTAGAGTCATTTGAGGAAAGATGCCCATCGGGGCAAGATGTCTACAGTATAGTGTTATTCTACGGTCCTATATGGAAAACTTGTATGGTGGGATAGAACTCTCTAAGATGCTGTAGTGAATGTCGGGTAATCCGTCACGTGTAAAGATAAAGATAAAATAAATTTTAGGGGCGGTAACAGCACTATGACTTACGCCCGTCCCGCCTGTCACGTGTAGATGAAGCAAGTCATTTTAAACAAAAATTCATCCTTTTTTTTTATCTAAAAGTAATTTCCTAGTCTGTGAACACTTTAGGATCGAGTTAAACCCCATTGCAGAGTAGAACCATGTTCTTGAATTGCGTAGTTTCGACTGCCAAGTACTTGCTTAGACTGTACCGCAATGGAGTAATATGTGTGGTGACAAACAGGTGAAATGACGCCTTACATCGAAGCTGGGGGATACATCGTATTAAATAAGACTGTTTTCATTGTTTTCTGATTAGACATTGCTATGCTATTATATATTTGTGTTTTATATTTAGTCGTAGCCGAAGTGAGATATGCATGAGCTCTGACTGAAACAGGTTTTATTGAACAAGTACGAACAAACAAACGAATATGTTGCAAAACATGAACCACAAAATGTGTACATCGCTTAAACATGTATTATCACGCATTCTGTATCAATGCCCAAAGTTGCCTTAAAAAGACGCATCAGATCTTCGAACAGGTTCGTTTTACATTATCTACACCAAAAGAAGTAAACTTTACAGGAGAAAGGTTATGTTACCAAAGCAAAGTGTGGAGGAGTATTGAAACACAAATTAAAGTAACTTTTAGAGTCATGGTCCAGTGTTATCAGGGTGAAATACGTAGATTCTACGTGGGACTATATATGCATCCACCCTAGGTGGGGATGTGTGCCATTTTCTTTCACGCGCTAATTGGCCGGTTCCGAGAGTGAAAAATGTAAAGATTCATGACCGCACCTAATCTTACCTAACATCCACGTTCCAATAATTTAAGACGAAATTCGGCAAATGAAATTACAATAGGATATGAGGAATGTTTGCTATGCCATTAATATTCCTCCGCGTGTCTCCATATCCGAATGGAGTGGAGTGCGTATTTTCCGAATTAATTATTTTCGTGGGATTATCATACTATTTTCTGGATAGTTACATGTCGGTTTGTGCGTATGGAAGTAACAGTAGTAATTAATTTTTAAGAACGACTGGTGTTGACCGTATAATATTGGTCAATAGGGTGGTGTCTTTTGATGTAGATAAAGTAAAACTTAACCCTTCGAACCAAGGTTCTGTGATGCTTAAAGGATCCTCTTCGTACCTATGTTGCTGCCTATATCATCTAGAATAACTTATATACGTCATCGTTAAGTGTCTGTTTACAAGGTACAAAACTCAAGACAAGATGCAAACGTAAAGAAACTTCTACTCTGAAAAGTGCTAGAATATATTTTCCTTTTTGGCAATTTAAATTAACCGCGAAATGTTTTTCGCCCAATGGCTAGTGATTTCTCGAATGAATACTCTTAACCCCGTAGACATTCATTTCTTTGAACTTTTATTCTTGAATAGAATGCAGTCATAGAATTGGCAGTCTACGAACGTGTTCAGTGGAATGTGAATGTCAATGGCAGCTAGCTACCAGGTCTAAGGGTGTTGGGTCAGGCTGTGGGAAAGAAGTCGGGCAGGGCCTATTTCCAAAGGCACCATTCCCGCTTTAACCTTGTGTGACTGAGGATAACCTTGGATTAGAACATAACACATACTACCCTTCCACACACACATATTAGTACGCACGTAGAGTAGCCCGGATCTATTTTGATCAGAAGGAAAAGCGGGTCAATAATACCGCCATGAATTGCGACATTTTCCCCGAATAGTACTTCAATTGATAAAGTGAAGATTGAAAAAAAAAATAATCTGTCAAATCATGACCGAATTGACCTGTTTTTACCCCTGATTGATATAGTCCCTTTTCTATCGAAATAGACCTGGTCTACCCTGGGTAAACTCAAATACACACAACCCACAGAGTGAAAGAGACATGCACTTCTGTTTACAAGCAATTAAGAAAAAGATAAACCACTAATTTACAGCTTTAATTTGATGGGTCTGTTGTTTGTTTACTCCATGTTGTTTACTTTTGTTTGTATTTCCTGTTTGGCCATTGTACATTTTTCTTTTTTCCTCCTGAAGCAATTAAAGAAAAAAAAACACAGGGACAAACTTTGACAAAGAACATATTTGAACAAAAATACTAATGTAACAAACCTCTCCAGATTTTTTTTTTTTTTTTTTTTTTGTGAATAGTCTTCTGGAACCTATTTTCAACTAAAGCAAACTGGAAAGTCGTTTTTGGTCTGTCTTTGTCACCCTTGTCTGTCTCCCCTCTTCCTTTCTTTCTCTCTGTCTTTCTTCTCTCTCTCTCTCTCTCTCGCTATGTGTGTGTGTGTGTCGAACGTATAGAGAGACCCAGAGGTAGATAGCAATGGGGGGCGGGGCGGGGAATGGAACTCAGAAGATAGAAAACGTGAGTCCTTCTGGGTGTGTTTTTGCAGCTCTCCATAGTAAGCGTAATGGAGATTTGTGGAGAGATAAGGACTAGTTCTCTTGTCCCAAGTCCCCCAATCCTGTCCCTAGTGAAGAATATGGCTTCGTTCCCTCGCTCGCTCTAGTTTTTTTTCCGCCCCATTTCTTTGCTTTTTGTTCGCTAAAGCCAATTAAGAGTTTAATGTAAACACTGTATCAGTGTTGGCAACCACTTAACCGACTAAGTACACTTGTGGATAACTGTGCTGAGGCGTACTTCACCTCTTTTTGTCTCTTTTTCGTTGTTTCCGAGTGTGTGTGACAATGTAGGAAACCTGCTTTACTCCTAATGAGAAAATACAATCACTGGGAAGCCAAATTGTACTAATGAAAACATAAAATTATATATTGTTCCACTGACTAAAAGTTTTGAAATATCCATGGTTATTACTACAGCTCGAAAATCACCCAGTCCTCATACTACATACGGCAACGTAACGGATTTGGATAGACAATGAATAGATACATAGGTACGGTCATCCTGAGTTAGCTTTTCCAGAGTTTTCAACAAGACAAATGCCGGAATGGTACCTTAAGTAAGACTGGTTGATATCTTCCCCATCCTCTATCTACCCCATCTCGACCTGAGCCAAAGATGCCAAAAGACCATAAATGAATTCAATTGATGAAAAATCATTTTTATTTTTGAGAATTTGAGAACAATGCTGACTGGAATGGAACCTGATTTGACCTGAAGCTGAAACAAAAAACATTATTTTTCTTTGCATTAGTTTGTATTTGTTTATCATGTTTTTACATTCATTGGTTATTTTCTCGTTTTCAGATAATTTATGGGTTATTTATAATTTTTATCTCTTTATTTTGCAACATTTTCTCTTTAATTGCTTACTCGTTTCACACATATCCAATTTTTGAACGTCAATATTCCAACAGATGCTAAGGTGTTTTGCGTTTATGAAAAACAGTAGTATGTTGAAGGTCGGTACCGTACGCACTCACAATAACATTAATTTCCTTTATTCAAAGCTCTTTTGTGTGTGGTGACATGTTGAAAATGTACAGAAAAAATGGCCGCTGTAAAGATCTCGGTCTTCTAACAATGTTCCAACTATAATTAGCAAACATTACGTCTGCGTACAGTTTGAGTATGTAGTTTGCACTTTTATAATATCTATCTAATTTTGTCTTAATTATTTTTACACATGAAAGACACAAAATTACACGAAAGATTCTATTATCAAAGACTCTTAGATTGTCCACCATGGAATATTAACATTAGATAGCAAATTAATTAAATCTTTTTTTAAAAAAATTCACTAACTTGTAATATTTTATTTAAGTCTTATAAGAATCCTGTCAAGTTATAACATTTCATAGTTACCGTGACGTAATATAGGTATCAAGTTCCTTCTGATTATGGAATTCAAAACTGCTATAAATTTGTTTACATGATCACAAGTTGAAACCCATTTTCTAGACCTTTTTTAATTCTTGAGTCCGGGTAACTATCGCTGACCCTTTGACCCGTCCTGACCCGAACATAGATGACCGGACACCCGGTGACCCGATCCGAAACTTGATCCCATTGACTTGGCCAGGAAACTCTAATGAAGCGGGATTTTTCAGCTTCGTATTTATCATGCTCTGATTGTAACAGCTCCGGTTCCGGTCACCCCTGAAAGAAATACTATTCAAAAGCAAGGAAATAACTGAAATTTCTAATTTGTCTTCCAGATCACTGGGTTGAAATTAAGTCACAAGGTCGAAATCAGGTCACCGAGTCAGGCGAAGTTCCAATCATAGACTTGGCCCGAAACTTGACCCAAATGATCCGAATGACACTATGACCCGTTTCAGCTCTGTTTGAGTTATATTTCTGGACAATAAAATTATTTTATTGGCCATATCTAGGGATTATTTTATGTCGTCAAGTTCCGACCCTAGTATTACAGAGAGCACACTACAAGAAAAGCCAGTGACGTAGATTGTGAAGAAGATATTTGTGGGTTAACTTTGCGGCTCTGGAGAGACCAATTTAGTAGATCTGAAACACTATTAACAGTAGAGGAGGAAAATTGCTGTAGTAACTCATCCTTCCTTCCTCCCAAGAACGCCTAAGGTTGAGTCATCTTCCAGTCCCCGAATCTGAAAATACATTTGATCTTCCTTACGCCCTTTACAAAGTATCCCCTTTATATGAGCTCCAAGTCTCCGGACTGTCAACCACAAGATCGTTATTTTGATTCTGTATAGAAATTATCCTGCCAGTAGCTAAAATAATGTCTACAATAAGATTCACCAAACGTGTTTTAGAATTAGAAGTAATGACTTCTTTATCCTAAGTTTAGATCTGTGGTTCTCAATCTGTAGGCGTGCTCCCTTGGAGAGTCGCGAAAAACTTGCAAGTGGGGCAAAGTCTACTGAAAAGAAAACTGAGAGATGAAAAGCAAGCACCAACTAATTGATTTTGTTTCCATCATTCGTAATGTACCTACACTTCGTTTTGTGTAAACATCAATTGGTTTATTCACATGAGATAATGAACATAATGGAAAAATTAAGAAATTGATTATTACTAGCTTCAAAGCGAGATATGTAGGGTATATTAGCAAACTATTCAAACGTGA
>JAGDQP010055959.1:0-13032 GCA_022664845.1 Lepisma saccharinum
GGCGTTCAGTGACAAGCAAGTAACGTTACTCCTGTTACTGGATTATATAATATCCAACTAAGGCTTAAACTTCATCCACAAAAGTGCGTAACCTCAAAATTACCTGTTTAGCTTACACTTCGATCAGAAAATGACCGAGTTTTAAGCGTAAAATAAGCTGAACGTTTACGGACAAATCACTTTGGCCAGTTTCAACCCATTTTTAGTTAACGTTAAGCTATTACAAAGAAAATGTTTAACTTTAAAATGGAGTTCATTTTACCAATCTTTCCACTAAAAGGCTTACACTATATCCACGTCGTTTAAGAGTAAATACAACAAAACGCTAATTTTCAACTTTTATTTCTCCAGAAAGCGGAGTAACTTTCATCCATTTCGTGTTTCCACTTTTTACAGTGTCGTTCCTTGGGGCAAGTCTGCACTATTTTCGGTGAAGCGCGCATGCACATTTAAGCGTGGGACAACAGACACATTGAGCAAGATGTGAGAAATAATAGTTAGTAGTGTGCCATCAGCCTCATGCAACAACAGAGGGTTGCTGTGTTAAAAACATATTTCGACTTCATTCAAGAGCAGAATCAGGGCAGGAAATACTCGGTGTGCATTACATGAGATTCAACTTCACCCACAAAAAAAAATGGGATAGTTGTGTGTAATATCTAGAAGGCGAATTGTTAGTCAATCTTTTTTCATTTTATTGTTACTTCTGAGGTGTGTGCAAACGTTATCAAATAATTCGTGGCGGTGCTTGAGGAAGACGAATCTTATTGTTGGTTTCAACAAGACAGCACTAAACTTGCCATATGTAAAACCGAACAATGATGATTTTCATGGAATTTTTCAAAGATCGATTGATATTTACAAACCTCGCTCACTGGATTTGATTGCACTCAACTTTTATCTGTGGGACTACCTAATGCATAAAATGTACCGCAACAATTAAATGACGTGCAAAATCTGCGCGAGAACATCACAACAGCCGTGTATTACATCAGAGTCAACAATGAGAAAGGTGACTAAAAGTTGTGTCAAAGAGAGAATTTGTACCTTGAAGAAATGACGGACATTTGCAGCATCTTTCTAAAAGATATAGTTTTCTCTGTACTTTGATCTTCTCAGACTTTTGAACCTTCTCAAACTGTATTTCTCCTGAAACTACGCATTTCTAAAGGTGGCTTGAGTGTGAAGGTGACCCTACAAAAATTAGTTCTGGTATATGGCATTTTTTAAAATTTCTTTCTGAAACTAAACTCTGTAGCAAATAATATCAAATGTACTGCAGTGTTCTGTGATAGTTGTCTCTCTCAGAATAAGAATTCCTGTATGTTGTTCATGTTCTGTATAATTTCATCTTAGTATGGTTTTGAAATTGAGTGATTATTTCTATATTAAGTTCACATCTATATGCAAACTAGGTTTACCTGCTATACCGATATAATTGCCTGGATTCAGCTCGTCTTCTGCAGGTATCTTGGATTCCTCTCCTGTAGAAGATAAAAAATATATAATAGCTCTAGGATTTCCCTCTCTTACTGGACAAAGAGAGAAAGACGAGATGAAGACGAAGCTGAGATACAAAATTATAATCTGAAAGTAGATCTACAAAAATGGAGAATTATTTAAAAAAACAACGTACAACGTATCATAACATGAACTTGAAAGCAATTCAATGAACTTCTGTTGGAAATTTTACAGGTTTCAGAAGCGGAATGCTGCAGAACGACATGAATCCTGAAAGATCTTTGAAATATGTAGAAATATCCAAGACTATATTTACATATAGATTGAGCTCAAGTTAATAAAGGTCTAGGATACTGATTCTCCAAATTAAGTTAGATTGCATCACAATATACTATTGAAAGAAACTTAATCTATCACTAGGTTTATTAGGCTTAATTCAATGGTTCTGGATATTGAACCATTGCAGATCTAGCTCTGCAGGTCGTCAACCATGAGATCTGCTTACGTACAGTCAGAGTTAATGTTCTGTTCCCAAGAAACATGAACTTAAAAAAAATCAATAAAGGTAATCACACAACTTCATATGCAGACATATCTTTAATGCTGGCGCTCACTAAACAGATTGGCTATACAAAGCTACTTCTCATAACTTAACGTAGAAACATTCCATGGTCCATAAATTATTCTTGTTATCTATATATTAACCAAGATCAACATCTTAATATAATATTGTCAGAACTGAATATCATAGGTTATAAACAAGTAATATCTTAATTCTCTTCTCAGAACGTTGTTCTTTTAATGTTCAGTGCAGTACTTGCGATGCTAACAAGTAAAATTTCAAGATTTCTGACAGAACTAAAATATAATTACGGTTTAAGTTTTGAACATTTTCTCCAGAATTGCAGAATATAGCATTGGATGGACCTCCTGTCTTGATTTTTTAACTTTCTTCACGTAGTCTAATGGAAAATGTAATAATCGAGTATACGTTCTGTATCTACTAATGTATGCACCTTCGATACCTTGTTGTTATATTGATTTTAATACTGCTGCCAAGGAGACCGAATCGAAGTCTTTTAGAAAAAAAATATGAATTCCAAACACAATGAAAGTTCATGTTCTTGACTTCTTTACATAACTACATTAAAATTTTCTTTATGATACAATGTGCTAAACCAACTATGAAAATAAACTTTTTCAGTTCTCTGGTTATAATCTTAGTCGAATTTGAATTTTTAAGGCATTTAAGTAACTTTGGGTCAGGCCGAAAATTAGTCAAATTCAATACATACAGAATAAGCTTGGTAACCATTTTGTGTAAGAATGACAATAAATTAATGGATCTATATTTTTTGACACATTCTTTATATTCTTTCTTGTAAAACACAATAATACATTGTTACAATTTAAGGTTGTTTATCTATCTCTGAGGCATATTGGGAATATTTTTGCAAGTTCTTATTTTATATTTTCACCTACCCATTTAATATATCTTCTGCGATTTCAGCTTCTCCTGGAGACTTTATCTTTTTATCCTCCCACTTTCATTACGTCTGGGAGTTCTGCAGTATTTCCTTCTGCTTGTTTGTTTCCTAATTCTTCATCGGAGATCTATAGTTCCTAGTAGAAAATTTCAAATGTTTTTATACTTCCTTTTTATTTCTAGTCATGTTCTCAAGAGTCTCTTTCACTGTCACTGTTTGTTTTCTTTCTATCACGAGAGGGTGGTTTCTTTTCTCAAAGTTTTGATTTCGTCGACTATTTTCCTAACAAGCTGTTTGTTGTATTTTCGAACATACTTCGTTATTTTCTTACAATTTTATTACTTACATGTATCCAATTCTTTTTATGATATTTATTTTATTTTAATATTGTTTACTAAAAGTTTAGTTTGTTCTGAAATTTTGCTTTTTCGATGTCTGTTGTTTCTTTGGCTTTCTCTCATGTCATCGCCTCTGCAAGTAACATCTTTTGGGTTTATCTCAAGGCGCTGAATTCGTTGGTTAGTTCGATATAGAATTTCTGTCTGTTTTTAGTTGATTTCTCTCGATCTAAAACTGGCGGTTCTCCTATGGTAAGCTTATTCTCTAACCCTGTGTTTAGTTTCAACTTATTTTTCATCATCATGTGATCCCTTGAGAAGTTTAAATATTTCTAAACGGACATACCTTGAATTATTTCCTTATTATTCAACAGATCATAATCTATTTTGTTTCTAATTCTCTTTGGACCCTTTCATGTCCACTTGCTTTGAGATTTCACCTTAAAATCTGTGTTGAAATGAAGTTATATACTTCTGAAAATTCAGTAGCCTGTCTCGTGCATTGTTTCGCTCGCCAAATTCAGTTTCCCCACTTCGTTTCAGTGCTAAACACAATTCCTGCCTTTAGATTAATGTCTCCTAGGACTACAAGGTAGCCAAAAATGTTTTTGCCGTTTTGACGTCCCATTAATCATGCGATCACAGAAAGGAAACATAATGACGCACATGCCTGCCAAGCGATCGGGAGTTAGTCTGACCATCGACCTTCAGTAATACAGGCACGGTGCTCACACACAGCAGTCATAGCTCGTCCAGTGCAAAAGAGAAATGGAGGTATCGAAGCAGCTTGTTCGCGTGTGTTTGTTGTATGACTTTAAAGTAGGCCTGTCAGCTGCCGCATCAAGTCGCTGCATATGTCAGACATTTCGTGAGAATGCCGTGAACAAACGCATCGCCAAGCATGGGTTCCAGAAATTCCGTTCGGGAGATGTGAACCTCGCAGTGGACGACCACATGCGTTGGATGACGAGGTCCGGAAAGCAACCATCAAGGAGGACAGTGGTCTAACGTGTGATGAACTTGCAGAAAGATTCCATATTTCCACTGAAACAGTCAGACTGTACCTGCATGGGATAGGGAAGTAATACAGGTTAAGCAAGTAGGTACCCCCTATTTGCCCTTGCTCACTCGGTATCTGAACACACCCATATTTGATCGCTTGCTCACTGGTGATGAAAAGTGGGTTCTCCATGACACTCCCAAGCGTACCAGACATTGGCATTGCTTGCCGCCACGTGACTTTGTTCCTTACACCTCAAGACCACCTCTGCAGCCACGAAAGGTTATGCTCTCTGTAAGGTGGACTTGTCGCCAAGTGGTGCATTACGAGCTCCTTCCACCTGGTCAGACCATCACTGCTGACATCTACTCAAAACATTTGCAAAGGGTGCATCGTGCATTGCGGCAGAATGAGCCGGCATTGGTGAATCACAAGAGTGTGCTGTTCCTCAACGACAATGTCAAGCCAGTTGTGGCAAAAATGACCCGGGAGACCCTTCAACAACTTGACTGGGAGACACTGCATCATGCACCATATTCACCGAACCTTGCGCCAACATATTAGCACCTGTTTCATTCCCTGGACAACCACTTCCGTGGGAGATCTTTCACCAATAAGGTAGACCTGCGGAACGCACTTACGGAATTCTTTGTCTCGAAGGCCGCCAGCTTTTCTCACCAGGGTATTATGCAGCTGCAGGAACGTTGGCAAAAGGCGTTGGAGCTGATGGAACTTACTTCAAAACCTAAAGGTACGTACCGTCTACTGTATTGCTCTTTGTTTATCTCTGCTCTAGAACGGCAAAACCTTTTTGGTTATCTTGTATTTTATAATGCTATTTACTATTATCAAATATCTTTTGTATCTCCTGCCAATGTGTATAATTTCCAAGCTTTAACTCTTAAGAGAAATAAACAAAACGGAAGGACAAATTAACGATTGAGAAAAGGCATATTATCTCTTAAATAATTAATATCTTTTATTTCAAACGGGAGGAAAAATTGTTATTATTATTTTCATTAGTAGTAGTAGTAGTAGATAAAAGTTTTAAAACACAGGATAATTACTTAAAATTATAAAAAAAATCATAAAATTTACGTCATTAACACAACTCTATGGAAGAAGTTCTAGCTATTATCAGAAATACGAACAACAATATAGGATAAATCTAATTCAGAGACAATTTTAAAACAGAAACTGAAGTTTTGGTCGTCAAGAATCAATAAAACAAAGATAGACAAGAAGAAAGATCTTATCTTTCTGGTAGATTAGACAAAGAAAGAAAGAAATGAATTAACCTGACCACCCACTAACCAACCAACCAACCTATCTATTATTTAAAGAAAATTGCCTTTGAATCATCAATACATCCATTTATTCATCCAGCAATTCAGCCAGCCATTCTACATGTTGACATGAATTATTGTATTAATTTTAGTACAATCTTTGGTAAAAGTACATGTTTCCGCTGAAAAAATAAATGTGCAAATTTCTGTAACAAAAAATTCTGGGATAAAATAACCTCACTTTTGCTGTCTGCAAATGTTGTACCATATTAAGATGTGACGAGTATAGGAAAAAAGATGAGGTACCATCATTGAGGATAGAATAAGTTTTGTAGTCTATCATTGATTTTGAATATCATGGGATACGTAGAAATTGCTAAAGGGATGAAGGTTAACGTTATGTTATTATAACATATTGAACCAATTAGATGTGGGTAAGGACCAAAGCAGTGTAATAAAACTAAATTCTGCTTTTATTCAGAAGTATGATTATTTGACTTTCATCTTTCTCTCCTTGTACTCTTAGAATATACAGCATAACAGAAAGATCAATGCAACATTAGTTTATGAGAATGTTTTCATTCATATAATAAGTAAATATTATAATAATCAAATACAATATATTCTAGATGTGGATAAATTCCTTCGTCTTACACATTCAATCAAACCTTCATATTTTTAAAAGAATGTGAATATGCATTGTTTGACATTATTACATACCTACGGCCTCAATATCATTGCTTCGGATAGGTTCATCCTCTGCAGGATTAAGTATCAGGTGAGAGTTCAGTCCTGAAGAAACAAAACATATTTAACCTAATAATGCCCTTTCTTTCTGTACAAGAGAGTAATAACAAGTATAGAGAGGTTAAGTCATAAAGTGAAAGAAGCTATGAGAAAAATAAACATTTACTTGCCTTTACTGGAAATTAACTAACATAAATTTAATACACTTGCTATGCGTTAATATACTCTAAACTATATATTTGATGAATTGTAGTTAAGATTCACAAGTAAATTACTATAGCAGTACTGATTATTTGCGTAAAATATTGAAACCAACATTAGACGTGCTTAATTTCATATCCTAAATTAGTAACATCGAATTCAATGACAGTTTCAAAGTTGCATTAATCATTGATAAAACAACACAATCGTCTGGTCAAGTGTTCTTGTAGCCAAAATAAAAGTAAGAAGTGATGTTTGGGAGTCAGCTTTAATTATTCTTCACAAAGTAGACGCACAACAGAAACAATTGAATAAAATAGTTCATAACGTAGGTTTGCTTAGATTTCGTGATTATTGATACACACATTGTATTGATGAGTAAATATTCTCAATACTAGCAACATGACTCATGTACGTTAGTATATGGTAAAACATTAAACCAATGATCCTTCGCGGATCCGATTCATACACTTCCATGTATGAAGCCTACTTGATAAGGTGTGTCGTAACTAAGATTCCGTTTATAGTTACCGCATAAAAAACAACATACAGTCTATTGGTCATAAACACAATGTTGTTTTATCATACAGCTTAAAGTTACAAATGATGTTTTGATTTTGCCTTACGGCAACACTAATTATTAAATCCATCATTTAAGATATCATGCATGATTATAAATATTAAATTATAGTTTGAGTAGAAAATACTATTGAAAATATATACAGAAATGTTACACAATGAAAAAAGGAAACAAAAATAAATTGGTTAAATCTCCCGTAGCCTTTGGTTATACAACTGTTTGAATTTTATCTGTGGCCTTAGACCGGGATAGACAAGGGGAAGTTTTCGGAAAGGTGTCGTCCAGGGCGTATGTTGAAGGTACCATCCCGGCATTTGCCTAGTGTAGCAGGAAAAGTCCTGGAAAAACCTCAGTCAGGGTGGTTGTCCGCTGGGATCGAACCCACGCCCTCCCAAAAACTACGCCAACGCTCTACCACTGAACTACGGCGGCTTGGTGTTTGGTTATACGGGAGAGTGTTGTACCTTGCTGACACTGTACCTTCTTACACCTCGAATATCTAAAGATTGGAAGTACCTAGCGAGTCCTCCCAAATTAATACAACCTTTGTGAAGCACAGTACCATAAGTGCTAGTTTCGTGTGCTTTGAGGAGGAATTGTGTTTGTGAGAGGAAAAAGTTTGATTTGGGGGTGCAAAATTAAAAATTGTGCGCCATCAACTGAGTTTGTCACTAGTGTTAACAAGTACGAGCAGATTTTCCTGCCAACGGTCATTGAATTTCTTATTATAAGTAGAAAAAACAAAAATCTATGAAATTTCGTAATACTGTAACATGTAATTCGCCATATTTGTCAATAAAGAGAGATTAGTGTACCTTCTGCCATAGCAGCGTCGTGCACCATGTGCCAATTGCCGACATTTTAAACACCGTTTCTTGTTTTATGATTTAGCTTAATGATAATAATGCAACACAGCAAAACATGAACGAAATATGGTACAATAGACTCAGTCGAGGCCTAAAAAAGTTCTGGCTTTTATTAACTTTGACGGCTCAGAGAAGAAACTTTCCTTCAGAGAGCCTAAAAAGATTTCGGAGTTAATAGCATGTTTATTTCTCGACACGTGTTATATTTCATCATCCACGGGAAAATACAATGTTTGATTGAGTTGAACTGTATCTCATTCTAACTGATACAAGATACATGATACCTGTCACTAGGTACATGAGCATCTTGTACCGTATACAACTGGGTAGCATTCATTTTTATTTTTTCTGTACAATTATTAAGACGAGTCAGTAAGTTATTATCTGGCTGCATATATTTACAAGGCATTTAAGTATTGATTGAATGTCCAAATGTCACCAATATCAGGTTAACACTTCTGTTATACGTGCTTACAAGTTTAAAAGGGAACACAAAGTACAACTCCCACTACTACTATGAAGGCAAAAAGGTGTAAGCGTTAATTTTTATGTGATTTTTTGAAAGCAACTTTCCTAACATGAAAGTAATAAAAAGCTTGATTTAAACATATTCAATCATTTTCGCATCAGATTTGGAGAGTATAGTAGTTTGCGTCCAAAAGAATAAATATATTAATACTGGTCTACTGTTAAAGTATATTACAAAACACTTCTTGCTAATAAGCAACGATCATAAATACGATTGTTCCAATTTCAAATGGTTATCGATTATGTTCATACAATGGAACATTAATATTATGGGGTTTCTTGATGGAAATATGAATCGTAGTTTCATGGACTTGTGTCATTTGAAGGGACAATTTTTCCTTTGCTTAAAAAAAAGATAGTAACTTTATCAAAGTTGCTAAGGTGACTCGAGAGAACATTAGCTGAGATATTTTGGTGATTGCACAAACTATATTCTGCATATATTCTAGATTCACACCCTCCGTTCAATTTGTTCGGCAACTACTTTCTGGGACTCTCTCCTTGAACTCTTTGTGTCATCGATCCGTAGACAGGGATGCAACTGGAACTTGGAGCTATGTATTAACAATTACAACACAAACAAATAAACGGGAAAACTAATCGTTGACTAAAATAAAATAACGTAAGTGGACTATAAAAAAGACCACCTTAATATGTTTACATATTTCTCGAATAACAAAGCAGATAATTATCCTATTTTAACTGTATCTGAAAATTTATTGTTTTATGTACAAAATATGGAAATTTAAAGACAGTGGAATAGTTCCTTGATAAGAATACATGAAAAATAAAAGTTGCAAATGGACCATAATATATTAAGATGACTACAATAAGGCCCAGTTTCTTCTCTGAGAGAATGCGTTTATTAGGTGCACATATGCCATGAATGTACTTTCGATTAATAACAACGCAGCTTGCGGAGTACTATGTTCATGTTAGTGTAATATATGCTATCATTATGCTGCGTGTTATACATAATATTTCTCTCTCTCTATGATTATGGAAAGTCTGCACTTAAGAAGAAAGTGAACATGTTCACAACGAGGGCACACGAATACATTTGTAATACCAAATATAATCCCATGCAATGTCTCATATCCACTTAAGCCTTAATGAGCGACATTGTATGGCATGTTATTTTCAAAAGATATCTCCAAAACCCAACAAAAAGATCATGTGCACTGTACACATTGATAATGTTGATGTTATTGCCTAGAAATGCACATAACCTAAAAAATAACCTCTATCACTCACATGGATAAAAAAATGCAACTTCTCTAGCTGCAGAAAACTATAAGAATAATTCTTCAAACCACATGCAAATTTCGACGCAGCACATAGACTGATGAAGAAATGCTGGGTAGCTAGCGCACTAGCTCCCTTTGGCCTTCTACTTAATGCTGCACATACAAATGCGAGCTCATTATATTAGAGAAAATGTCACCGGGCCTTATTTTAGTCTGCGCCTTATTGTAGTCAATTACCTGAATACGAATGGATACTTGTCTTACAAGGAACACTCGCCAGAAGACAGCCGGATTTGATGAAAACTCGTGCGTAGGTACTATGCCTAGCTACCTTCACAGACAAAATTATAGGTGCTGTCGTCAACAAATTAGGACAAGGGGATCCGATAAAGATGGGAAGTAGAGAACAACTAAATCGAATACTGAGTACGGCAAAAACTTTTTATTTTATTAACTGTTTCATATATCGAAAGCAAAAGATCACTAATGAATACTGGATAGGAGGTGATACATGGTGGAAGGTATGACGACAATGACCACCCCTTAAAAGCGGCTATCTTGACTACGTTTCAAAATTTTTAGAGAGTAAGTGGGTCATGTGATATATCAATCTGTGCTGGAATGTTTCAAAAAGTCCAATTACGAAGTCGATTTTGGCATAACTCTAATCCTGTACGATAAAACGACACGTAAAATTGACCTGGAGAATGTCTTTCACTTAGCATTATGCCTTCTTGAAATTGGTACTTTATCTTTCGCTAGTGTATTTAAAACTTTATAGTGCACTTCATGTTGCGGTCACGGGAATCACATTTCCCAACATTTTCAACAAAAGTGACTTTTCATCATTCGACACACACATTTCCACTTAAATTTCATGTGTCATTTTCTCGTACATGATTCGAGTTATGCGAAAACTAACTTCATCATTGGTTTGTTTGGAACATTCCAGCACTGATTGAAATTTCACATGGCCCACTTACTATTTAATATTTTTTAAGCATAGTCAAGATGTCCGCTTTCAAGATGGCGGTCATTGTCGTCATACCCTCCAGCATATATCACCTCCTATCCAGTATCCATTAATGGTCATTTGCTTTCAATATATGCACAGTTAATAAAAAGGAAAGGTCTTTGCCGTATCGATTCACTTGATCTCTACTTTCTATCTTTCTCGGCTCCTCTTGTCGTTATTTGTTGACGACAACACCTATAATCTTGGCTGTGAAAGCACTTTATCTACGTACGAATTTTCATCAAAATTCGGCTCTTTCACCTGGCGAGTGTTCTTTGTTAGTTCAAAAGATTATTTTGTGAACAACAAAACAGAAAAGTTGATTTGGGTGCTAATTTCTTTATAAGTTCATGTTCAAGGACTTACAATATTTTGAAACCTCCAACAGAAAGGATTTAGGAGAATTAATTAATTACACAATAAATATCTGTTGTAGGATTACACAAACAGAACAAAGAAAAATACCGTAAAATATATTAATGCAATTAAGTTATTTGTAATATACGAAAGTATTATTCAGAAAATTGTTTTAATCAATGATAATACAAAAGCACTGAGTAGCAAAAATAACTGGTAAAATGCCAATATTTTCTTACTGTTTTGCCTTACTGATAATTTTATTTCAATAGCTTTACTGCGTGATTGATTTTAAATATATAATTTGTTCTAGATTGTTGTAAAATCAACTTGGTTTGACTTTGGCAATGAAACTGGGAACTTTATTTGTCATGTAAATTATGCTTAAGTGTTACTTACCTTCTGGAATCATCATTATTTGTTGTCCTTGTCCACTATTGGCTAACACGTCTGAAAAATTTAAATACAAGATATGATTAACGATTTTGCTTTAAGTGAATTTCGTTGTGCAATCCAAACTTTCCACACTCGCCCTATAGATTAAGAACCGGTTTTGGCGTTACATTTTCGTACTGAGGCTCCCGTCCTACTTTTGTAATATAATCAGAACATGAGTACACGTATCTTAATTAAGATCATATTATTTGCTTGCTCCGCATTCTTCTACGATATATGCAATATTAAAGTGTGCCAAAAATTGGGTAAAACTCTTACCGAATTCTTTGTACTGTTAAATCAAGTAGTTTGAGAATTAGATGTATCATGTATAAACTTTTGAGCTGCGTTCACGTCTTAAAAACGGCAGGAAATTTATGGACGTTGAAAAGCACACCCGACGATAATCATTTAGGACATGCCAAGAAAATGTTACATAAGTTCTACTGATCAGTAAGTCGGATTTTCTCCTTACCTTTAAGTTTTATTGTAATTTGCAAAGGCATCGCGTTCTAACAGATAAGTTGAAGATAGAATGCAATTTCAGAAAAGTTTATGCGCAATTTGTTTTCTTTATACTACTTTAAAACTCGGTAATGTAGAGCAGATGTCGGTCAACTTTTCGGATTCGTGGGCCGAATCGGGTTAACTGTTAGAGAAAGCGGGGTCGCACTGTAGAGAATTGGAGACATGATGAAAACGCGGTTCAGTAATAATTTTGTGTCCAACATTTCCTATTCAAAATTAAATAATGGCAATTATCAGGAACATTAAACATCAGTGACGAAGAAGTTCACTTTACGAGGTCAGATAAAATATTTACAGTAATGAAATTTTAAATTTCTGCCCTTTACAGCGTGTTAAGGCCAAAGGGGTGCGGAAGGTAGAGTGATCACTGTTTAAGGTTCCTACCTTCTCTGCACTTGACTATCGGAACTGAAAACTACAATGAAAAAACTTTGAAGATGGTAGCGTGAGCGAGTCTCAAACTCGTGCGGATAATATTATACTTATTATTCCAACGGCAAGTACGTTTGGCAACTATAAAATAAATGCCGAAATTGAACTCTATAAAAATCTTATTTCAACCGATCAAAATTAGGGGAACATGGCAGAAACAGATAAAAAAAATGGCAAGATAAAGTGTATGGGCGGTAACAGCACTATGGCTTACGCCAGTCTTGAGGCAGAAACAGAGAAAATGATGGTGAAAACTAGTGGAATAGTGTTGCAGGTGAAAGCTAGTCGCTCTCCCGCAACAGACGCAGCTAGACACAACAGACTCACGTAATTAAATGGGTAAAGTAGAGATCCAGAGGCTGTTCACACACGTGGGACAGGAAAGGACGCATGATAGGTAAAGGTACAAAAAACACAATTTCTTATAGGATCCTACTAACGGATATGTACTGAATAGAAACTTATCGCTAGTAAGGTTTGTAATCTCCGTGAACTGCTAAAACCACTTTCACCTATTGGAACTG
>JAGDQP010055960.1:0-13032 GCA_022664845.1 Lepisma saccharinum
AACTATTTTTTCTCAGAAAATCAATTTGGTTTTAGAGCTGAAAAAAGCACTTCAGATGCAACATGCAAACTTACAGAAACAATATGTAAAGAGATTGACAAAAATCGTAAAGTAATAACTGCGTTCCTTGACCTAGCTAAAGCTTTCGACACCATATCTTATGATATACTATTAAGTAAAATGAAACACCGTGGAGTGCGAGGTCTGGCATTATCCTGGTTCAAAAACTACCTAACAGATAGAAAACAAGCTGTACAAATAGGTAATAACATAAACAATTATTCTTGTACGAGGGCCACTATTTATATTTTGAGCCTTGGCAGCACTGATTGTATTTAGGCGCCATTTGACGTTTCCATAGAAACAACGTCTGACATTCTTGACCATAACGTACTTCAAATGTTTTGTCAGTAGCTTTATTTGTGTTGTTTACGTTGAATTGAAGATTGCGTGACAACAGAAAAATGGAATTAACTTGTGAACATTTTCGTGCGATGATGATTATTTACGATTTTCGACGTGGATTATCCAGACAAGAGTGCATCGATCAACTGAAGCCCCATCCTTTGCCACTGTGAAACGCTGGTATAACGATTTTAATCGTGGCCACCATTCGCTCACTGACGAAATTCGCGAAGGTCGTCCAAAATCAGTTGTTATTCAAGAAAACATTGATGCTGTGCAAAACTTAATACTGGAAGATCGTCATGTGACATACTGTGAGATTGAGGCAACCCTTGGCATTAGTTCCACCAGCATATATAAAATATTGCATGATCATTTAGCTGTGAGAAAGGTTTGTTCTCGTTGGATCCCACATAATTTGACAAAAACTCAAAAAGAAGCTCGGGTCGATTGGTGCACAGAAATGCTCAATAAATACAATGGCGGTGCTTCAAAAGCCGTATATAAGATTGTAACAGGTGACGAATCATGGATATATGCATATGAGCCCGAACGTAAACAGCAGTCGACTGTATGGGTGTTCCAAGATGAACCAAATCCAACAAAAGTTGTTCGCGCTCGAAGCACATCGAAACAAATGGTCGCCTGTTTTTTGGGAAAACTGGTCATGTGGCAACTGTGCCTTTAGAGGAACGTAGAACGGTGAACTCTGAATGGTACACAACAATTTGTTTGCCGGAGGTCTTTGGTCAAATACGGAAAACAAACAAGCGCCGTCGGATCATTCTTCATCAAGACAATGCGAGCTGTCACACATCTCGTCTAACAACCGACTATTTGAACACTCAAAAAATCGAATTGATGGGTCATCCGCCGTACAATCCTGATTTGGCACCCAATGACTTCTTCATGTTCCCGAATGTCAAGAATAAATTGCGTGGACAACGATTTTCGTCGGCGGAAGAAGCCGTTGATGCGTTCAAAAACCATATTATGGAGGTGTCTCAAGAAGATTGGAAAAAATGCTTTGACAAATGGTTCGAACTAATGCAAAAGTGTATTGATCATAAAGGAGAGTATTTCGAAAAACCATAAATCAATTTTCAATGACACATTACTGTTTTTTCATTGTTAGGCTCAAAATATAAATAGTGGCCCTCGTATCAAATAGGGAATCCAGCAAGGGACAGTTTTTTTTATTAATATATATAAATGAGCTATGTAACTTAAAACTAGATGGTCATATACAGTCATTTGCAGATGACGCATCATTAACAATTAGTGGTACAACGTGGGATGAAACTTACCATAAAACTAAAATAGAGTTTGAGAAAGTAAGCAATTGGCTAAACGTAAATTTACTAGTATTAAACGCTGACAAAACGAAGTATATAACATTTTCTCCAACAATAACTGGACAACCTGTAAGCAATATTGAAATAAAACTACCTAATTGTAACCGTAAGAGTCTTGTACGAGAAAAACAAATTAGTTACTTAGGAATAATCATTAATCAACACCTGAGATGGAATCTACATTGAACGTGTAACAAAACTATTACGGAAACTATCTTATCTTATAAATTTGTACAACTTAGAAATATATTGAACACTAAGACATTACGCGTAGTTTATCATGCATTGGTACAAAGCTTACTCCAATACAGCATAACAAGCTGGGGTGCGGCTAACGAGACGCATTTAAAACCATTCAGCAAAATAATATATTAAGAATATGTACAAACCAAACGTATGAAACAAGAGTAGAAAATTTGTACTGAAAGAATTCTCTGTACTTGATCTACCTAAATTGTACATAAAAGCTGTTTTAATGTATTTTAAAAGAAATGAAAATGAATGGAATAAAGTACAACATATCCATGAAACTAGAAGTAAAACGCAACTAAATTTAGAATACACAAGAACCAATAAAGAAATAGCAAAATGTCATTCTAGTAGCATGGCGCCAAAAATTTACAATAATATTCCAATATATATAAAAACAGAAAATTATAAACAGGTTTAAAAAACTCATGTCAAAATGGGTAAAAAATCTATCAAATGAAGAAGTAGAAGCAATCTTAGATTAAAATTGTTATATACAAATGATCTTGCAGTATTATAGTATCGTAGTATGTATATATTTTGTAAATAGGTGCTGGTTTTATATTGCACTATATTTGATCATGAAAATAACAAATTTGTATAATATAAAGGTAATAATAATAAACAAAAAATGACTTGAGATGCTGGCTCACACACAAGCATTAGCTTATGTGAGCCACTTACTGTGTATGAAAACAAACAACAACATGTAAATCAAAAGAGAGAGAAATAAATCAATCAAATATTATTACGAGGATTGGAGTACGCAGTTGCGTTTCGTAGTGAAATAAAATACTTCCATTAAAATAAGGGTTCTTTCATAAACAATGTCTCATCAGGTAGAATTACGTTAAGTGTGATATGCAAAGGTAAAAAAGGTAACGAAAATTGATAAAAGGCAAACAAAAAATAATTTCCCTTTAAGTGCTTACTTTGGGAAGTCTTCTGATCCAAGCTTCCATAAAGGATAGATTGAATGATAACAAAGGTCCACTCTGTAATGAGTAGTAAGTGCCATGTGTACTCGCACTCTGCCTCGGAGTTAAACACCAGTGTGGATTTACCTCACTTCAATAGTACACCCCGCTCTTCGAAACTAAATGTTCGATAAGGATGTGAATAACTCTAAAGACCCAATCAGGTTACTCATTCATTACAACACAAAACCATTATGTATATTTACAGTAGTTTATCAAAAACGGGATGTACTGTTTAAAAAAAAAATCAAACTAATATTTGATTTCTGGGCCATTTTTAGTAACTAATGACTAGAGCCCGGCAGCCGTATTCAGAGACGCTTTTTGGAGCGACTAACGCTGTACTAGCGAGTGACTATTGACTAACAGCTGACTAGTCGGAAGTCGTATTCAAAATCGTTTTTTGTGCGGTAGTAGTGCCTAAAGTTAGTTACGTACTAGTCGCGTACTTAAACAAGGGGGAGGCCTAGTTTTGCGTTGTACTAATGAATGACCTACTCGGAACTTTTGACGATAGAAAACAAGGAAAGAAAGATAAATATTCATAATTATAAAGGTAAGCAAAAAAGTTCTGTCGCTTTTTCACCCACCTCCTTCGAACATCGGTATGTCACCTAAGACGTACCTGGAAGATCAAAAATAGTCTTCATCAGCATCGACGACCTTCTGCCAACGTTCTGGAAGGCCATAGATTCCATCGCGGTAGAACTTGGTGGGCCGTGAAGCTAAGAAGGTATCAAGTGCGTTTTGCACCTCTACTAGGGATTTGAACTGGCGTTCTCTAAGGTGATTTTCCAAGGAATGGAACAGGTGAAAATCGGACGGTACAATGTTCGGGGAGTATGGCGGATGCAATAATGTTTCCCATCCAAGGCGTAGAATGGTGTCCCAGGTCATCCTAGCCACGTGAGGCTTAGCGTTGTCCTGTAACAGGAGGACCCCTTTGCGATTCAGAAGTGCTGGCTCCAGAGTTTTGAGTTTTTCTTGAACACGGCTCAACTGCTGACAGTGCACAGTTGCATTGATGCTCTGACCAACTGGTAGCAATGCACGATGCCGCGAGCTGTCCACCAAACACACAGGAGGACCTTCTTCTGGTGCAGTGCTGGTTTCGGCTGTTTTGGAACCGGTTCATGGGATGCTAACCAATGATGACGGCGCCGTGGAGCTTCGTACAGGACCTACTTCTCATCACATGTCAACACCCTGTCCAGAAATGGCGCCTTCCTCAGACGAGACAGCAAAGAAACACAGGTGTCTGCTCGCGTTGCCTTCTGGCCCAGAGTCAAATCATGTGGGACCCATCGACCCGACTTGTAGTGTTTCCCAAGTTGATGGAGGTGCTGCCGAATGGTTTCTCCACTCACACTGAATTGTAGTCCCAGTTCCTCACATGTCTGGCCACTGTTCGCCTCAATTGCTGCCTGAAGATCTTCATTTGGTACCTGTGTTGGTCTTTCTGCACGTGGTGCGTCTTCGAGTGTTTCGTCACCGTCCTTAAACTTGGTAAACCACCGCTGCACTGTCCGCGTAGTCACGACACCCTCACCAAAGGCCTGGCATATCTTCCGCCCCGCTCCAGGTGCGTTTGACCCCAGTTTGAAGTCTTACAGCATACACGCTCTTATGACGCTCTGTGGAGGTCCCATGTTTACTCTGTCCTTCCGCACGTTCACGGTGTAACTGAACTGCCACAACCAGGTAGTATGTTGGCTATACCTACACCAACAACTGACCTTCGCCTGATCTCCATTCGCATTCAACTCACGGTATGAGGGCCAATTGAACACAGACCTCCACAAAAAGCGACAAAACTTTCTTGGTTCCCTTATACTTGAAGAAAAAGTGAATATATTTTCCTGCACAACACATTTCAATAATTTAAAACACTAAAACCATCTTTTTGACGACAAAAATGACTCAAATAGGTGGAACGCATGCTCATTTTATAATGCTACCAAACCGGCCTGATTTTAGCACCGTATTCGACCAGGAGCAAACAACTGATAACTCCTCATAGTAATCTTACGGGATATTGGATGCAGCCTAAATTAATATATTTCAATTTCTAAGCATACGATTTTTCCCAGTTCTGTGTGAAACACAATCTCTAATTTCCTTTTTGCGGACAGCCTCTCATCTGTTCTCAAGCACCAGTAGTGCGGGAAAAAATTACTAAATTTGGAGTGTGCTTCTATATGCTTTAATTTGCATTGGAAATTACTTCATTTTCAAGTAGAGTTCTCTCTCTTTCATGACATAGAAATTTTGCTAAATATTTGTGGAACACATTCTGATATCCTCTCTTCGCTGTGTCATGAAGGAGAGAGAACTCTACTTGAATTCATTTTAAAATGTAATAATTTCCCATGTAAATTTAAGCATATAGAAGCATACCCCAAATTTCGTATTTTTTTCCTGCACTTCTGGCGCTTGAGAACAGACGATGAGAGATTGTGCGCAAAGAGGGGATTATAGATTGTGTTTCACAAAGAATTGGAAAAAATCGTATACTTAGAAACTGAAATATGCTGCATCCAATTTTCCGTAAGATTACTATGGCGAGTTACCGGTTGTTTGCGCCTGGTCGAATAGGATGTTAAAATCAGCCCAGTATTCTATTACTTCGGGAATTTACGAACTATACGAAATGTAACTACTGAAAGGGAAATATAGCTAATGGGACCTCCGTACATGAGTTCGAACCCTAAGTGGAAATATTCGTCTATCAAGTTGAAAATAATGAGATGAAACTTAAAAAAAAAAAAAAAAATCCAGTACCGTCGTAAATCACATTTTACGATGATGCCAAGAAATTATGTATTTTATACGAGTTGTGCAACCTTTCATATTTACATGTTTTACATGTTGAAGCTGTACAGTGTGCACAGACATAAATAGTATTCCTTTCGTAACGAGAATAAATTTGTTTTGCCATTTCAACCATGTCATAACCTAGAACGATGAGAAAGCAAGCACTTCCCTTGCTTTAATACTGAGCAATGTTCAACTGAATGGACAAGAGTATAAATAGAAAGACAGATTTGACATCGTGTTAATAAAACAACTTCTTAGCATTAGATTTACAATGAGTCGAGCGTTCTTTATCCGTATGGGATCCAGGGATTCTTCCAGACCCTCGTTAATGGGGGTTGCCCTCCTTTAAATCGTAGAGCACCCTCCCCCAATTTTACGTTTAGAAATCGATATAAACCCTGCAAAACTCCACTCCTAATTTTGACTTAACATCCCTCAGACTAAAAATACTTGCGGAAACCCTGGTACTATGTACGACTTTCATACTGTATGACATAAATAAGAGAAAAGATGAGGAATTGTTTTATTATACAAGGAACATTTATTTTTTACTCTGATGGTTATCCAAATCATCAAAATTTCACGTTAGCTTTTAATTCATGAACAACGGAACAGGTCGAGCGTAAGCCATTGTGGTGTTATCATCATTCATATAATTAATTTTATCTCACTGTGGAAGAAAACATTCTTTTTTCCTTCAGTAACTCTCAACTACGCACGTGCAATTCTTCTCTTACAACGTTGCCAAATTTTATCACTCAAGATCATTGTACTAACTAATCTCACGCTAATCAAGTGACTACAGTTAGTAATCTGTGTTTCTGCATAGGAATAGTTAGTATTGTGTTAGCACAGTACTAAGTAATCATGAGACTATCTTGTGATTAGTGAGTTCTCTCTGAATACGGCCCCGGAAGTTTGGCAAAATGACTTTTTATTTCTGTTACGAATTATTAACATATAAAATAGTTAACATATGTTAATAATTCGTAACAGAAATGAAAAAGTCATTTTTGGATCCTGGTCAGTAAGCAAAAGATCAATTGGATTATCCATAACTTGATGGATCGAAAAGCAAAGTTTCTAATCATAGCAAACAGCAAGACTTCGTCACACAATTTCTGAGCACTGATGAAAACTTTTTCTATACAACGTATCAGTCAGTCAAAACACCAAGTTGATAGAGAGCGACGGACAAGATTCCACAGCTAGGCACAATTAGTGATATGATGGAAATACTAGTCGAATATATCTCAAAGCATGCACGCATTGACATACTAGTGTACATGCGCAGAATGGTTGCGCAGTAACATGTTGAGAAAAAGTATTAACTGGTTCGGAAATATAGTTATTATTATTCGCTTCGCAATGAACAATCATTGCTGGACTTTAACTCGGGGGTTAAAAGTATCACTAGTAGAAAATAAGTACATGTTGAAGAACGGTATTTCCTGGGAAGATGTAAATTCCAGAAAAACTGCCTTTCTTTTACCTCTAGTAAAATATGCATTCTAGAAAATTCGAAGGACCTCCCTGTCGTGATTCAAAGTAACTTCTTTACACGAAGTCTGAATACTATTAATTAGGGTGTGTATTGAGTTTGTAATACTGAAAATTGTAAGAAGTTTTACCTTTTTGAACAACAATGATAAATAACTTTGTAACTAAATTTAGTGACTTTTACATACCTAATTAATAGTATTCTCTGACTAAATCTAAAACTTAGAAATGTGAAAAGCTCCTGCGGTTTATGCAAATCATTAAAATGTGTGTGAATGTTTCAAGAACTTCAAAGTAACATAAGAAGTTATTGCTCTTTGTCATAAAAAATTCTCGAGCACAAAGTGCGAGATAATTTAAAATACATCAGTGTTTTGGCTTATGAAATCTGTATATTAATTTTGTATGTCAGTGTCTTGTTTTAAAACGCTTCACTAGCGTTCATTAAAAAAAGTATACGATTGTCGGATGTAAAAGCCCACATTTTTTTTACAGAAAAAATAGGTATTATTTTAAATTCAAAATTTTTAAAGAGCATTATTAGAAGATATCTTATGATTTAATTATTAAAAAAGAGCTGCTATAAATTAATGTTGAAGCTACCAAAATATATCAATATCTTAAAAAGTATTAAAAAGTAAAAATCAATTTTAAATGAATAAAACGAACTAAATAACGTGTGAATGCATATAAAAACGCTATTCACCACTTATACTATTTCTTTCGATCCATTTTTGCTATCTCTTGTTAACAATACTAACAAATCAAATACCATTTGTATGTTGATGACAAGCAGTCGGCAGATTGATTACGTCATAACATGGCGGCGCCCGATTAAGCGCAAGACTGAGACTGTTTCGAAGCAAGGCTTTATAACTCTTGATAAATGCATCACAGAAAGAAAAGAAAACGTTTTCCGTAGTCTACTTTAACAGAAGAATTTTTTATTGCAATAAAAAAAATACTAGCGGAAATGTCCATTCGAAATTAAAGGCATTTTCTTGAGCACTTCCTTAGAAGTTACTCATGACAAGTTCTTAAGGAATTCCACGTAAGATTGAGGTATAAGAACAGTTCTACTCTATTTCATATACATACCTAACATGGATAAAAACTTCTCGCTCCACCCTAGGTTACTTCATTCAAATCAAAAGCCTTAGAGGATTCCATGAAAGCTTGTTAAGGAGTTCCAAGGAAAAGAAACGAATAAAATCATACATATTACACTGCAAATACATACCTAACTTGATTTGAAGCTTATCCCGTCTCCCTAGTTCGCTTCATTTTAAATTAAAGCCATTTTCCTTGAGTTCTTCTGTAGAAGATTCCTTGACAATTTCTTAAGGAGTTCCAAGGTAGTACTAAAGAGGTTCACATTTAAATCATTAAATGTTCGTTAAAGAGGAACAAGAACACTTCTACTTTATTTTATATACACATACCTAACATGGATAGAAACTTCTCCCGTCTTCCTAGTTTACTTCATTCCTAATTAAAAGAATTTTCTTGAATATTTTCTTGACAATTTCTTAAGGAGTTCCAATGAAAATAAACCATTAAGATATATCCAGCGCATGGCGGAGATACTCCTAGTACATTGCTTATACTATTATAGTTTGTTTCCAAGCTTCTCCCATCTCCCTAGTTCACTTCATTCCTGATTAATGCCATTTTCTTGAATAACATCTTGACAATTTCTTAAGGAGTTCCAAGGAAGATATACGAACAAAAACATTCCTAGTACATTGCATATAGGATTCTAACATGCACACAAACTTTTCCCATCTCGTTAACATTCTCCATTCCTGATTAAAGCCATTTTCTTGGGCACTTCCTTAGAAGTTAGCGTTGGCAATTTCTTATTATAGAGGATAGTATTTTATCAGATACTCTTTCAAATAGACGAACAAGAACATACCTAGTACATTCCATATACATACCTAACTTGATTTCAAGCTTCTCCCGTCTCGTTAACAGGATCCATTCCTAATTGAAACCACTTCCTTAGAAGTTTTCCTTAACAATTTCTTAAAGATGTCTCCAGATTGCCGTCTACAATGTCCATTTCACATTTAGTATCAAGTACTAGTCCACTCACATGCGATAACGCCTTAAAATTTATTTAAAAGTTACGTATTTTCTATGAAAAATACACTTATACTATTTTAAACCAGTTTACGATTAAGGAACGTCGTAAAGATGTCTCAAGATTTTCGCCTAGTTATTAACAAGTTTGTATTGTTAGCAATCCGTTTGACATCCACTTGCAAGTACTAGTCCAGTCACATGTACCGTAATAACGCCCAAAATTTAACGAACATTACCAAATAGTATTTTAAACCGCTTTAAAATTAAGTAATTTCTTTAAAATGTCTCAAGATTTCCTCCTACAAGATCCATTTGACATCTGCTTTCAGCCTCTAGTCCTCTCACATGTAATAACGCCCCAAAGTTTCGCGAAGATTATCATATACTCTTTAAACCACTTTAAGATTAAGCAACGTCTTAAAGGTGTCTCAAGATTTCCGTCTAGTTATTAATGAGTTCGGTTTGGTAGCAAACCTCGTTATGGTTCCTTCACATTCAAGCTTTAGCCTTGCCACATGTAATAAGGCACTAAAATTTTAAGGAATGCCTTAATATTAAGGAGCATCTTATTAAACAGCTTCCTATTTCTTACGAAATAGTATTTTCCGTGTACAAAATCCGTTGGACATTTAGTTATTAACTATAATCTATAAGAATTCTCCTTTTTAATGAGTATATAATTCGAATGTACAAAAAACTTTGAAAAGAATAGTATCCTTTGCTGGTTCTCTCGTCTTTCTACAATAAGTCTATCGTAAGATATACAGTACCTTAGAAATACATCTTAAGAAATATCTTTGATGATCGTCTATCGAAGATACTTATAAAGTTTATGCATATTATCATCACTCCCTCACTGCTGAAAAATAGCTAGGCAGCTGGAACCCTTCAATCTCCTCTTCTAGCCGTGTGCAAGGGAATACAATACTTATTCATCCCAAAGTTCGTCCTCTAACAGCTGACAAAATTTGCTAGTCCCGTTGTCACCTAAAAGACTCCGTATGGTGATTAAATAAACTTTAAAAAAAAAAGTGTAAAAACAATAAAAAAGAGATTCCATTGTAGATACTTTCACTCCGTAGGGCGAAACAATAGCCCCCCTCCACCTCTTTTTCAGTTCCCTATCTTATAACCAATAGGTAGAGCTGCTTCGGAGGCCAAAAAACTACAGAGTACAATTCTCTAATAACTCATAGGTAGATTTGCATCTCCCTCTACTGAACTATAATAGAAGAAAAACGACTCGCATAAATGGGCTTCTGCTTTTCGCAGAACACTAATGTTGTGGTCTTCGGTTTTGACATCCAGATATGAATTTTAATACTTTTTGAGTAACTTCCATTATGAGAGACTGGTTTATAATTGTGGATATTGTTTAGATGTAGAGTTTGTCCACGCTTTTCAAATTTTTCGCCTAGGGCATGGCGGTTCGTTGATTTTAAAAGCTTTAGGCCTACCCTCGCATAATTCGAGACGGGCCGAAGTCAATAGCCACTAAAATGGTTCAAATAAAATAAGGTTTAGGGGTGTGAGGTTGAAATTAGAGGGTGCATCTGCGTTTACGCTTTATGTTGCTCGTTCTGTGAAGATGTTTTATATTTAGGAGGGTGTGAACTTAAAGCCGGAGATACATGGTTCAGGTGGTAACGTCGGGACTTAGAATTAGCAATAAGATAAAGATAAAGTACTATGCCCAAGGGCCCGCAGGGCCACATAAGCTGGACTTCTGGCCATCTTAGGCCACTTTCGTCCTTTGGATTGTATAAATAGTGTGAATTATTAATTATTTTACCTAGTTCATTTGGCAGTTCTCAAAATCGAACACGCAGCCATAAGCTCCCCCCCTCCCTTAAGCATCCATCCAGGGTATCCTCCGAGATAAGATAATGTGATCTAGAACCTAATTTTAATCTGAGTTGATATTTATGTGATTGTTAGTGGATTATGTCATTAGGTCGTTTATCAATTGTTGTCAGGTGTGGGAAAGGAATGTTGGTATTAATCTAGTGTGAGTTAATTCCTTGTTCGTAGTTGCTAGAATTGGCAGTGGGTAGGTACGATCGTTTATACCTTTCAGCTGACTATCCTGACAGGGTTTCTATCAGTTTCACTAGGCCAGTTTCGGGATGGTACTTTAAGAGACCTTCGTACCTACGGTGCGAGTGTGAGTGTTGTTTTTTTTTCATATTTTTGAAGATACTGGGCAAATGGCAAGCACCAATGGGATTTAGGGAAGCGGCCCCAATCATACACGTGAATGTGTAACAAATGAACTGTCTAAGATTTTGAGCTTATTTATTTTAGCTGAGAATTAGAATGCCCGTAATTGCGTAGGTGCATGACGTCGTCAATTACGGCAATTCTAATTTCTCAGCTAAAATAAACAATGTTAAAATCTCAGATAGTTCATTTGATACACGTTCACATGTATGATTGGGGCCGCTTTCCAAATTTTCATTATTTTTTTGTCATTTGTCCTGTATCTTCAAATATATTAAAACACACACACACTCGACTCGCACCGTAGGTACGAAGGCCTCTTAACGAAGGCACTGGCCGATACCTTTCCTATCCGACCTGAGTCAAAAGCTATAAATGAATTAAAATTTTTGGGGAGATGTAATAGAGTTATTGAAAAATTAGTAGTCCGTAATACTCTTGTTAGTAATGTATACGGCTCTAGTAAATCGAGACTTCTTAATTCAGTTCTTACGACGGTGGATGCTTGTTACATTTTGAATTCTTGGTAACTAATTTAAACACTTATTTGAAGAAAGGAACAGTTTGTTAAACAAATATCTTTCTACTCAAGAACAGACTTTTTTCTCTGCATGGACAAAGGAATATGAAATCTAAGGGAAGAAAACATTTCCGCCTGTACAGTCCGACTGCATTTGTTTTTTAACATAAGCTTCTCGTGAAGAGATCTTTCTTTAGAAAAATTTCGTCACAGAATTCTAGACGGTAATTAACGAGCACTTCATTATTACTTCAAAGGTCAGCAGCTGAAGCGATTTTGTTTTTTCCAGCAGTGTCTGCTCATAACTACGGAGAAAATATACATTCAACACTAGAGTTGAGCGCTCACGTAATGAGCACTAACATTTGGTTATTCGTGAATGCCATTTCAAACATCAGTGTTCCAGGTAATGCCAAAATTACTTCTCATAAAAATAAACCACGTTTCCACTTTATTTGTTTCGGTTTACTGTCAAGAAGATAAACTAACAAAGCAAGGTATCATTTAACGTATTCCTTTGTTACTGAAATTCTGTATACAACGTAGCCGAAAGGAGATGTTATCTTAATATCCATCAGTTTTGAACCATTACATAATTTAAATCGAGAGACTTCTGACACCGGCCGACCGTGGTAGCCGTATAGTCTGATGTGTCAGGCCAGTGTCTCCAATGTTCTAAGTTCGAATACTGGTTCGGGTGGAATGGAATTTATTTTAAGGCCTTTAGGCAACGATGGCTCAGACCGTATGGATGATGATGGGATGAATTGGTGGAATGAAGAAAGTGGGAGGAAACGGGAGTACCCCCCAAAAAACCACGCACACGGTGTTTGTCCACCACAAATCCCACATGGCATGAGCAGGGATCGATCCGACGACCCCTAGCACCAGAGGTGAGCGC
>JAGDQP010055961.1:0-13032 GCA_022664845.1 Lepisma saccharinum
ACAATACCGATTGTCACTGTCACTTGTTAATGGGACATAGTCTAGTGTGTGATTATTCAACAAATCAAATCAATTAGACTAAGCACCCCGCCTTACTTCATGCCGTGGATCGAGAATATTCGGAGCCCTACCTTCACATGCCCCATGTGAGTTTAACCACGCGTACGCATCGGACAGGGGATACCTTTGCCTTTAGCCAAAATGTCTCTTAAATTCTAGTGGCTAACTCCTAAAATGAAACTAATAACCTAATTTGACCTAACCATAAATATGCAACAAGTTTCTTCCATATATTTAAAAATAACAAAATATCAATCTAGTTATTAGTGATACTAGGTTCAACATTGGCATTTCCCTTTGCATCAGTATTCCGGGTCGCAAAACGCACGCTCACTTGTATTTTCACCGAAAATACAAGGTCGCAAAACGCTCGCCCTTTCCTAGTCGGGTGGCCCTGATTTGATGCTCGACAACTGCACATACATTTCCATATTTTTAAAGAACTTTACGTTTTCTTTCTTTCTCCTTAAAAATCTCCCTTGTTATTCTTTTAAACATTTAGACATTTTACTAATTCATTAACGTAGGTTGGAAAAGTCAGTATTATTTTAATTATATGTAATTTCAAAATTTTATGCACTTTACAGAAATATGATTAATATTTTTATCAAAATCGCATTGATTTCCCTTCAACATCTGTTAGCGTTGTGCTGCCATCTCTTAGTGTTCTGCCGAACTACGTGATTGCTTTCTAAGGCTGAGACGCTTACATAAGAAAGTATATACAAAATAGCACAATGTAGGCAACGCTAACTCCATCTCTTAATGATGGCGTCAATTAGATGTTCGTGACAGAAATAATGCAGTAACAATTTATCATGTTGGTTTAAATTGATTAGTTTTTCTATTTAAACATTTTAAAATATTTTTTCTCTTCAAAATCTCCTTTCATTAGAAAGAAAAGAACTTGTTGCATGTTGTGTTCTATGGCTTTTAAAATCAACCTTCATGGCGAATTTCAGCTTTTTTCTTCTAGCTCAATGAAGAGTGTATTTTTGATACTTGCGGTTTGAGGTTGACGTACGCAACTGGTTAATTAATTTTAAAAAAATCCAGTCTATCTAAGAATAGTCATGCCAAATTTCACCCTTCCAGTCCAGCCTAAAGCAGTACGTGAAAATCGAATTTATCGTTCCTACGTAATGCTCGAATATGTCTGTGCAATTATTGAGTCTCTTTACCAACAAAAAGATAAATATTTTAACATTAAAATATGGTTAAAGCCTTGAAGAAACTTTTCTACATGAATAGGTTTCATCGTTATGCTCGAATATGCATTTAACTATTCAGCCGCGCTTCAAGGAAACAGTATATAGTTTAACATTTTAATATTGTTTAAGCAGAAGGTGCGGCTAAAATATGGCCGTTCTTACATAATGCGTGAAGATGTTTTTCGTAAAGAAACCTTACCATGGATACTATAATCACACTGTATTTCTATTAAAAGGTTATTGAATTGTTGATCTAGTATATCTTTATCAGATTGAAAAGCCAGTCCAGTGGTTGAGGCAATAATGTTGCTGATTTCGGATCGGCAATAGGTAGGCATGTGGGTTCGAACTCCGCCCCGAGCATCCTTACTGAGGTTCTCCACAAGTTTCCTTAGTTTCACATGGCGAATGCCGTGATGGCACTTTAAATAAAGCACTGAGCAATACTTCCTTATCTTCTACCTATCCTAATGCTGGCCTAAGCCAAAGATGTCAAAATGACAAATTTAAAAGAAATCCCTTTCGGTGGCCTACGGGCTGAGGTAGATATCTACCTAAAAGAAAAATCAAATTGAAAATACAGGGATATTTATTTAATTCTGAAAAGGATTGATTAAAATTGTATACGTGTTGTATCGCAAAATTTCGGCAACTTTGTTTCTACAAACGTATCGATCGAATACTGATTTCAGTAAATGTCAATCGTACACATTTCATTGAACTACTTAAAGAGCATGTAAATTAACTAGTGTCATCTTTCAATAAATGAGTAAACTACATGCTAATTTCAGCTACATTACCAATGTCTCTATTTTGCTGCCACCTATTATTAAATAAGTAAACTACATGATTTGTGACATTTTGTGATTTCAAATTTAAGTATATTGCAATAAGCAAGTGGTTAATAAATTATTTTAACTATAGATACCTCTAAACATAAAAGTTATTAGTCATCCATTATCTATGAAAAGTAAAGAATTACTCATGGTTAATTTCAGAAAGCTTAACAGATATCTTAATTTCTCTCATTTCGAAAGTGGTGCAGAAAACAAAACGTTATACGCGATTCGATAATTAGAGTAGTGGTAAAGAGCTCGACAGTAATGCGGTACGTCGCTGAATCGATCCCCTCCAGATTGTTTTGTTTTTAAGCTTTTATTATTCGTCTATTTTGTATCTATTTATCAGATTAAACAACAGGGATACGGATAAGTTTATTTAGCGCTGAAAAGGGCTGATTATAAGTAAATTTAGTAACGCGACCAGTTATCACGTGCTTCAATTACAGCACGAAGCCTTTGCTCCATACTGTTGACAAGATATTCACAAAATCCTTCTCTTTCTGCTACCTCTTCCCACGCTTCGAGGACCAAATCCCAGAGAGCATTTTAAGTTGTTGGAGGAGGACGAGGCCAATTTTGCCTCAGTACTCGCTTGACCTCAGACCACACATGTTCGATCACATTCTGATCGGCTGCGTAAGCAGGCCAATCTAAAACGTGAACGTCATGTTGTTCCCTAAGCCAGCGTAGTACTGGTTTTGATGTGTGGATGGATACCCGGTCATGTTGCATAGTGATTACTTCACATGGTTGAAGGTCACGGATAAATGGCAGCATTACATTATCAAGGATATGTATATACTGTTCACCTGTTAAATTACCTTCAATCCTGTGTAAGAAACCTAATCCGTTCGCAGACATCCACACTCCCACACTAAATAGGCTGAGAACATTAGTAAGTGATAATGTTTGGCATCGTATACTCTCTCAGTATGTTTGTATTGCGTCGAATAATGTTAATGCCAAGTTTGGTACAGGTGGGTCTAACTGATGGAAAGAATTTGAACAATTGATTTTTATAGAAAATGGGCTGGCAATACTGAACCACTTCACCAATCAAACGGTTCCAGGGGCTCTCAGCTGGTCTGACTTTTCCAACGACATCTCAAGCATCTTCTACAACTTGTAGTTCCTGAGATTTAATTTCTAGCCACGGGTGGACGGACTGACACCATGAGCGGGAATAGGTCCCTTTTGATATAGCTTTGGTACTAAGGGACCGAAAGCAGCGTTATCCGTGGAATTAGTATGTAGTAGTAGAAATAGTAAAGCATAGGCCACAGAAATAAAGCCTTTGTAGTAGGGCTTCACTGTTCAACTTTTTTAATAGGTTGGACGATAATCGTATTTTAATTTCAGCGATGGCCCCTAAACAGATTCTGCTGGAGTCAATTCTACAATACAATGCAATTTCAAATTCACTGTCACTTCCACAAGGAAGTACTAAATAATTGAAATTTCAATTTGTGTATGGATTACTCTGTAGTATCGCTACCAGCAGTATTTAATAGAAGTGTTGGTAACCCAAATGGGACGCCCCAACAGCCCCAACTGCTAGGTAAACCAACCTAATATGACCTAAATTCAAGAAGTAACTTGAAGCTTCTGATCTCATTAATTATTATTTTGTCAGGAGAGCAGGGGGCAATTAAAACTAGTGTTTAAATAAAATCAGCAATCACTAAATTGTTTTATTCATGAACATTTTGGAAACACATTACATTCTTAGATTCTTCTGAGAAACCCATCAGTTTTCAGATTACGTTTCCTAACTAAGAATGGTAGAAAGGTTCTTGAAATAACTAAAATTAACAGTGGTATAAAAGTATCAGAGTTGAATTAGATATCAAACTTAAAAAATGATAAAAGTGAAGATTATCTATATTAATCTACAATTACAAAATATGATCAACGACCAGGATTTGAACCCATGACAAAATTAAAATTCATTGAGTCGAGCACGATAACCACTGATCCATCCTATTAACCGAAAACCAATATGTGTTTTACTATATTTCAATGTAAGACTATGGATTAATACGACATTCAGTGTTTAATTTATTGATATTATTTTTTCTTTGATTTGTAATCCCTTATTTATTTGTGAAAATAATTACAATATACGTATACCACAATTGTTCTGTAATGGGCTTTAATGCCGGATTATGTTCATATTTTTCAAGGTCAGGGAACTTCCCTCAACTGCGGGAAATTTCCCTCTGCGAGGGAAATAGCTGGGAATTTGGGAAATAATCTCTAAAGACATGCGACAATCTTTATGTCCATAGCTGTACATTGTTTTCGATGTAGAAACTCAACTACTAGCAAAGGATGAAAAGGGAGAAAGTGAGCATCGTGCAAACTTAATTTGTGCTTCTCACCGCTGTCACGAATGTAAGGACAAGGAAGTGGAGTATAAATGTATAGTATGTGGTAATGCACAAGGTGATAGAGACTTTGTGTTTTATAACATGCAGCGATTTATCATCCACGTCCTTCGTCAAGGTCCAAAGTTCGAGTGAGTGGTGGGAATTGCGCATAATAGTTCCCGTTTTGATACTTTACTAGTAGCAAGGGATCTTATTGAAAAACAAAACTATTGCCCTAATATCATTGCACAAGGTCAAAGGATTACACAATTATCGGTCGCAAATAATTCTTTTAAGGACAGTTTTTTATTTTTAGGGGACAAGCTATCAGAATTACAGAAAACCATGGGATTACAAGAAGGGCTTAAGAAGGGTGACTTCCCCTTTTTATTTAATACGAAAGAAAACGAGAATCATGTAGGAGCATGGCCTATCATCGATTTTTATGACCTCGATTCCAAATCAGAGGAAGTAGGCTTTTCTAGAGTGGTATGCTACAGTTAAAGTTTCGACGTTCAACATGCAGAAAGAAATGCTTGAGTATTGCCAGAACGATGTATTCCTTCTCACACAAGCTGTGATTACGTTTTCGAATCTTATTGGAGAAAACAGGTGGTATGCAATGTTTTTTCTCGAGACCTGTACTATTGCAGCCTGTGCAATGCAATGTTTCAGGTCTTTATACCTACCAGAGAATACCATCCCCGTCATTCCTCGAATGGGGTTCCAATACGGTAATCATTTTAGTTAAAGATCTTTACAATGGATGAAGTATTTGGAGTCTCTGGACTCAAATGTTAGTATTCAAACCATATCTGATGAGGGCAGAGTACCATTTGGTAGGTATAAACTGGATGGTTATGACGAGAAAAATAGTACAGCTTATGAGTATTATGAGTGCTATTGGCATGCTCATACCTGTTTTCAACAGCTTCGTCATTATCCTTTGGATGACGAACAACGTGTGACGTTGCAAAACAGGTATGAGGCAACAAGGATTCGGAAACAATATTTAGAAAAGTGTGGTTTAAAAGTTACTGAAATCTGGGAATGTGAATGGAATGAGCAAGTACGGAATTCCTGACGTTCAGGATTTCATTAAAACACAATATAAGGAAATTGAAGGTTTTCTTATTCCTAAGGAAAGTTTTAAGGGAGGGAGAACTGAATGTTTCCGTGCATTGTATGAATGCAAAGATGGTAAGTACATCCGCTACGTAGATGTCACTACTCTCTATCCATGGGTAATGTCGAGCAAGCCTCTTCCTACTGGGAAGCCTATTATTCACAGAGGAAACGATATCCCGAAGCCAGAGGATATCCATGGTGTTATATTCTTTAAGGTTTTAGCTCCACAGAATTTAGACATTCCGATCCTTCCATACAATGCAAACAAACGTCTGGTGTTTGGACTTTGTAGGCTTTGTATGGAAGCAATGGAGAAAGGGAATGTAATCATGATGACGAACAACGGAGCTTCATTGTGACCTTTTGCACTACGGAATTACATATAGCTATTAAAAAGGGGCTATAAAGTTCTTAAAACTTATGAAATTTGGGAGTTTAAAATTACTGAGGGAGTTTTCAAGGACTATGTAAATACTTTCCTGAAACTGAAGCAAGAAGCTAGTGGCTTTCCCTCTGAATGTAAGACTGAGGAGGAAAAACAGTCTTACATTCGAGACTGCTGAACATGAAGGAATAACGCTCGAGTTTGATAAAATCAGTTATAATGCTGGTCTGAGGTATATCGCAAAACTATTTTTAAATTCTCTGTTCGGGAAGTGGGGGCAGAGAACAGATTTACCTCAGACCAGGGTTGTATCTAATGCCCACCCATTTTTAGAAATCTTTAGAGCGCCGCATTTACAAGTTCAATCCGTTGTTCCTATTGTACAGAGCAAACTCGTAGTAACATATAAAGACTGAAAATGTAAATAGACCTTACCCCTTTTCTAATCCCATTTTAGCTGCTTTTATATCATCCGGGGCCAGACTTAGACTATATGAATTAATGGAGGCTGTAGGTATTGAATTTTTACTCTGCTGACACTGACTCAATCATGTATGTGGAAAAAAGGAATCAACCACTCAGGTTACCTACTGGGAACTATTTGTGCCAATTAACTAATGAGACTGAACTGGGGGTGGGAGATTCGGAAATTCGTAGGGTTGGGACCGAAAAATTATAGTTTTAAGGAAAAGGAATTGAGGGAAGATGAAGAAAAGTTTAGGCATACTTGTAAGATTAGGGGCATTACTTGAAATGAACGGGCGCGAAAAGTGATTGATTTTCACCATTTTTATAATTTAGTGAAGCAGAAATATGAAAAGAAAGTTGTGACTAACCCAAATACGATCAGAAGGTTGTCTGGGTATAAAATTGTAAGCATACCTGAACATAAGACACATCAAATTGTAAATAATAAAAGAAAACTAAAAGATTCAGATGACAAAGATGACTTTCACACACTGCCATATGGCTTTAAACGACGAAAAACGCAATGGTTGACTCCTTTTTTATATGTGTGTGTGTGTATTTGTGGGGGGGAAATTCCCCCCAGGATGATATAATAGGAAATGTTTTTCAATGTTTCATTTCGTATTAAGAAAACTACTTTTGTTAGAAAATTGCTACAACATAGGGATAAAATGTTCACTACCCACTTCAAAGAAATTTTTTGCTGCTATAGTGCGATAGTACCAAATCTTCCAACATCCCTTAGTAATCGATTTGTTAGAGGAATACCAGATATGAATAATTTTAAAATTCAGTCCAACTCATTAATTATTTTAGATGATTTAATGAATGGAACAAATGGAGACGTTAGTAATTTGTTTAATTAGCTCGGTGCTCTTTGCAAGTGTAAGGTGAAAAAGCGTAAAATTTTACTTCAACATGCATCCGGTAACTTAATACGAACTGTTACTCAACTTGGTAAAAATCTTTTAAAGGGTAACAAAACTCTCTCCGTCATAAACAAAGACTACGTCGTCATAAAAAGACGTTACGTGCTCTTTCTCTATCTTAAGTTTAAAAAGTAAACGCAAACTATTAATGCAAAAGGGTGGACCATTATTACCTTTATTAGTGGGATCTATTTTAAGTGCTGTGGCTGGAAGTTTATTTAGAAGTTAACATGGCTCACTCAGTTTCAAAATATGATACTCATACCTGAAGATGCTTCTAGTCAACTTGTTTCTTCAATGAAAGTTAGCGTTTCTCAACAAGAGCGTTTAGATCAAGAAATGTCTGATATTTTAAATCGTACTGATCTTTTAATAGAACAGAAATGGAAATTATATCAACAAGCACTACACAGATACTTGGATCATACTCCCTCAGCTCAAAAGCCTATCGCAATACCCGTTTTTGATCAGGAAGGAACTAGTATTAAATCACTACCTTTATTTTCATTAATTTTAAAATCTATGCCAAAACGTTATTGAGAAAAACAACATTATTAAATCTATTGCTCACTTCAAATCGTATCAGTTGTGATCAGAGTGGTGCGGTAAGCATTGATAATTACTTAATCCCAGGATCAAATATTATTGATCTCATACATGACGTTTTTCGAAAACGTACATCAAAACATCCTGTAGGGCTTGATGTGTTTGAGTCATTTCTTCGAGATATTAATGTTCCTAATGAATTAATCAACTTTGTTTTGTGCTGCTGCTGTTAGTAGTATTGTTCCTTTTATTTCTCAAAAGAAAAAGAAGCAGAGGAGGAAAAATATTTCTCAAAAGGAAAAAAAGTAGTAAACGTAATAATAATAATAATTTTAAAAATAATTTCAAAAATTATAAACACAAGTTTTAAGTACGTCACTATCAAAGTTGTATTATACATATTCGGATCCAACATCTCTCGGAAGTATTTCTAAATTACAAGGAAAAACACGATTACAAAGAAATAAAATTAAAAACTGGTTAGCTTTACAAGATACATATACTTTACATGCCCCTGTTCGTAAAAATTTTCCACGAAAACAATATGTAAGCGGACCAAATGAAATATTACAAATGGATTTAGTAGATATGCAAAACGTTGGAAAGTATAATGATGACTAGAAATATATTTTATGTTGTGTTGATGCATTTAGTAGATTTGCAACTTGTATTCCGGTAAAGAATAAAACAGGTCCAGTTATAGCTAGAGCAATTGAAAGTATTTTAAGTAGGTTTCTTACGCCTCTACTTCATTGCCAAACTGATTTAGGAACAGAATTTTATAATCAACATGTAAAACGTGTTTTCGGAAAGTATCATATTAATCATTATAGTGTACATTGTGAAATGAAGGCTGCAATCGTAGAAAGGTTTATTCGAACTTTGAAAGAAACAATTTACAAGTACTTTACTTCTGAAAACACTTATCACTGCATTAATGTACTTGACGATCTTGTAGATAGTTACAATCACGCTGTACATTCCATTATTAAAATTGCTCCTATAGAAGTTAATGAAGATAATACAAATCAAGTATGGGAAACATTATATGGAAAACGAAAACGTGTTCAAAGTAAATGTAAATTTCAAAAGGGTGATTATGTTCGTATTAGTAAATATAAACACAAATTGGAAAAGGGATATTTACCAAAATGGTCTCAGGAAATATTTATTGTAGATCGTTGTATTGAAAGTACACCACTAATATATAAAATTAAAGATTGATATGGAGACCCCATCAAAAGGATCTTTTACACACTAGAATTACAAGCGGTGATTGTAGGAAAAAATAAAACATTTTTAATTGAAAAGGTGTTAAAACGTAGAAATTGTTGGATATATGTGAAATGGTTAGGGTATCCGCCTAGTATGAATTCATGGGTTAAACAGAAATCTGTTCAGTCATCATGATGACGTCTTCTGAGCAACAAGATGAATTTTACATCAGATTACCATCAAATGTGGGCGATAATATTTTTGAAAATAAGATTTCATCCTATACCACAAAATTATGTCAACCCTTTCACTTACAAGGCAATTGGGTGGTAGGCTTAAGTAGTGTATGCATACCATGGAGTTTTTATAATCGAAAAAAAGAACTACTAGTTGTTCATATTAATGGTAAAAGAATTGCGTTACGAAAATAATTTTTATCCTGGATATTATGATTCAATTTCAAATATTGTTGCATTACTCCCTCTTATCACAAAACATACTAAACCAAATCAAGGAAAATCTATTTTAGAAAACCACAACTTGATCGAGTATTACAAATTAGTATTGAAAATAAAAATAATCATGCAGTAAATGATGATACTTCCGTTATAATTGAAAATTTTGAAAAGGAAGATCATGCTGATAGTATTGAAAAGATAATATTTTTTCATTTTACTATGATAAAGATAAAAATCAACTTTTTATTAAATATAAACGAGATCACAGAAAACAGTATGTAGTGGGAATGACTAGTGGTTTACAAAATTTGTAAGGATTCTCAAATAATCCATATGTACAAATAGCTGGGGTACATTTTCAACCGAAATCAGAAAAACGAAAACCTGTTTTTCAACGTTAGTGCACCATTTGAATGTAACCTCGATTTTAATATTCTTTCTGAAATTAATGTTTGTCTTGACATTGTAAAAGATCAACCTGTGCTTGGTAAACTCCTTCGTAAAATTAGTATCTATGAATATCAATATGGTAAAATGCATTCTTTTGTATTTGACCGTCCACACTATGTTAAAGTAGAAAAAAGATATTTTGATACTCTACATGTGGACTTATGATGAACGGGGAGAAAACTTACCATTTCAATTTGGTACTTCGAACATTACACTTCACTTTAAGCGAAGAAATGATTTCGGAAAGTACGGATGATAGTTTTTACATTACACTTAGTTCAAAAGCTAGTACAAATACATATAGCAATAATCATCCATCACATTTTTTAAATATTTTAAATCATCGTATTCTTAATAATTCATCGTGGATGGTAGGACTGAGTGAAATTCATATCCCCTTAACTTGCTATAATGTAACTGAAGGTCAAAATATTGTGTGATATGAAACAGTAAATGGCGATAATGTAAAATATAAAATATCAACAGGATATTATTGTTCCATACCATCATTGTTAGAGATTATGAATAAAATCATTCCAACCTTAATTTACTTTGATTTTTCAAATACTGTTACTATAAAAACAAATTCAAACATTAAATTACTTTATCTTTCACCCATACTTGCTTTACAATTAGGGTTCGAACCTGGTATAAATCTTTTAAAATCAAAACGAGCTAAGAACATCCTTACATTGACATTGGGTATCCACACCAAGTATTTGTATACACTGACCTTATACAGCCTCAATTTGTAGGTGATACAAATGCACCCTTACTACGCATTGTAGCCATGTCTGATAGTAATCAAGGTAAAGTACAGACAATAACACTTCAAAATGTACATTATTTTCCTTTAAGTAAACTTTCATTTGACACAATTGAAATACTACTAAAGGACCATGCAGGACGAAATATTTCATTCGCATCTGGGACATTGACCATAACACTTCACTTTCAGCAACAATCGTGAAAATGAAAGTTCCACTTTATGGTAGAGGCATCGCTTATTTTGCTGGACAAGTTTATCAACGTGGACATGGATTAGGGGGATTATTTCGAGGTCTCTTTCTATTTGCTATGCCTCTTATTAAACAAGGAGCTAAAGCAGTTGGTCGACAAGCATTACAAAGAGGAATGCAAGTTAGAGGAGATGTATTAGAAAATCGTCCATTTAAAGAATCAGTTAAAAGTAGAGTACATCAGGCGGGTTCATCTTTAAGAACAAAAGCGGAAAATAAAATTAATCAGTTGCTTGGTGGTAGTGGTAGACGACGTGCGCGTCAACGAAAAGCTCTTCTTCTTCCTAAACGTATTGGACCACCAATTATTAACAAAAGAAAGAATAAGAAATCTTATCGTTAAAGGGATATTTTTAATTAGTTGATAAAATTTCCTTTCTGCATCAGGTAAGGAGTGTTGTATTAATGAATTTGATTTGCAAACTGTCCCCATGACTCAAACTGCTATTGAGTCTTCTCGTATTCAAGATTATCATCCTATTTCTACACTTACTTCAGAGGGCCCCATTGAATTTGTGATTCCGGGAGATGTTGGAGAATATATACATCCTGCATACTTGTACTTGTATGTACGTTGTAAAAGAACAAAAGCTAATGGTGATAAATTAGAAGTATAAGCCAGCACAAGGCGATCAACCAGCAGTGAAAGCTGATGTTGTAGCACCTGTAAATAACTTCCTTCATTCTATGTTCAGTCAATTCAATGTATATTTAAATGATAAATTAATTTCTTCCTCTTCTGGCTCATATGCTATTCGAGCTTTCTTAGAATCAATTACTCTGAAGATGCTTGGAAGACTCATCTCACATGTGCGTTGTGGCATAAAGATACTGCTGGACAATTCAATACTCTTGATGAAAATAATGCTGGTTTTCGTAAAAGAACGCAAATTGCTAGTGGTAGTGCTCCTTTTGTTTGGACGTCTCTTTACAGGTATTGCCAACTTAGATCGTATACTCCCAAATAAAGTTTGCGTATAAAACTGTTTCGTAATAAAGATTCATTTTGTTTAATGGTTGCTGACAATTCAAATTTTAAAGTTGTCTTACAAGAAGTTGTATTATATGCACGTCGTCTTACTATTTCTGCTGACTTATCTCTTCATTTAAATTCTTACATGGAAAAAATACTGCAAAATTACCACTCACTAGAGTGAAAACACGAATCATTACTATTCCACAAAATGTAACTTCATTTAATATTGATAATTTATTTTTGGGTAGTGCACCGAAAAACCTTGTCATTGGATTCGTAGCAAATACAGCAATGAATGGTAAATATCATCTGAACCCTCTCCAGTTTGAACATTTCAATCTCAACAAATTGCAGGTTCAAGTAGGCTCTAAATTTTTTCCACCCACTCCCCTAACTCCTGATTTTCAAAGAGCATTATTCATTCAAAGTTATTTCACCCTGTTTTCTGGTACTTCGATCTTTCATCAAAATACTGCACATGCGATTACTTCTCATGATTTTGCACATGGTTATACTATTTTCCCATTTATTCTGTCTCCTACAAAACGTATTGATGATTGTACTTAGGATGTTGTAAGAGACTCTCCTGTTAATATAAAATATCCTTCAGTCAAGCACTACTACAGTCTGTATCATGTATTGTGTATGTTCAGTTTGATTCGATTATAGAAATTGATGAAAATAGAAACGTATATACCGATGGTACATTTTAATTTCAATCTCATTCAGTCACGATGCGGGTTCTAGTACACTTCTCTGCTCTCACACGTGGTGAAAATGACGAGGACGAACACGAAAGGTTAGTCTTGAAAGAACTTGTTATTATCAATCCTGTCTTGGATTGTTCACAAAGTTGGATTTTTAAACCTCCTTTCCCCTACTCCCAGTTGACAACAGCCTTGCGATTACATAACGATTACCTGTCTCAGCATCTCTACGGTCTCCACTGGAACGATGGTGATACCCCCTACAGTGA
>JAGDQP010055962.1:0-11722 GCA_022664845.1 Lepisma saccharinum
AGGAGTAGGGTACATCAGGAAACCACCAGAAAACATGATTAAAAGTGCTTTCGTCGATAAAGACGGACACAGTGGCCAAAAGTTCGGTTCATAAGAATAAAGATTTATAGTGAGAGTTAAGTAGGAAAACGTTTACTTATAAAATGATTGAAATAATGGAAAACAAGTACAGATTAATGAATATTAGGTAAATGGGCAATCTTTTAAGGTGTACGTTCGTCATGGCCGTCATCTTAAAGTCGGCCATCTTGAATCTTGTTTGATTTTTTTTAAATAGGAAGGGGATAATGTAACATATCAATCTGGGCTAGAATTTTATCAGAAATACATTGGTGATGTCAGTTTTGCCATAAATTTAATTTTAAGGGAGATAGTGAGAGGTGACATTAGTTCAGAGATACTCTGCTATTTTTGAAACAATGCAAAAACTGAAAATGCAATGCACAAGTAATTAGTATTGGGAACCACCTACACAGTACTCATTATTTGTGCATTGAGTTTTTATTTCGTGCATTGTTTCAAAAATAGCAGAGTATTTCTGGACTTGTCAATCAACTACGGATATTAATGTCACCTCTCATTATCTCTCTCTAAAATAAATTTATGACAAAACTGACTTCACCAATGTGTTTCTGGTAAAATTTTAGCTCAGATTGGTATATTACATGACCCCCTTCTTATTTAAAAAAACATCAAGCAAGATTTAAAATGGCGGTCATGACGAACGTATCCCTTAAAAGATAGCATACTTTACCCAATATCCATTAATCTGTATTTGTTTTCCATTATTTCTAACATTTTATAAATAAACGTATGTTTTCCTAGCTCACACTATAAATACTTATTCTTACGAACCAAACTTTTGGTCACTGTGTGTCTTTATGTACGAAAGCACTTTTAATCCTTTTTCTCTGGTGGTTTCCTGATCTCCTCTACTCCTTTACAAAGTTTGGTCAAAAAAGCGCTTTGAAGCATCGATAGGCTTACTTGTAAGTTAAAATCACACACACAAACATCCATTCCCGAGGCGAGATTCGAACTTCCACTCAGCTACGGATCCTTTCATGAAGAATAATACGTCAAATATGCATTTCATTAACTCATACATGAAGTGTAGTGACATTGATAGACTTTAAGCATTATAGAATGACGTTAAGCAGGGCATGGGTAAGTTCTATACATCTTTAACGACATCTTCGAACAGAAATGTTTCTTCAAACTTAATTATTTAATCTGCCAAGATTTTTTCGCACGTTTTCTGGATGAAGTATCAACGTTTCTCGTGTTTCAGGAATAGCTTTGAATGTCGGAATATCGTATCACGCCAATGTAGATCGGTGTTTAGTCTTAAAGCCAACCAAGTCCGTGATGTTGGCCCAGTATGGTTCCGATATCGGTGTGCCTATTACTTTCGACACAATGTTTGTCGTAGTATTATCTTTCATCACATGCATACTATATTCAAGCCCAGTTCTCCGAAGATACATTGACAAAACTATATAAATTATCCACTTAAATTCAAAAGGGCTTAGCTTCAAATTATAATCATTCTAGTCTCTAGAAATAACTAGGATTCTTCTTATTTCATAATTAAACAAAATTTATTAATGAGCAAAAGTCATTACGTGATGGAACAAAAATTCAAAAGACATGATTAATACTTCGTTTCCAATACCAAGTGAGCCCCGGTGGCTCAGTTGGTAAAGCGCTCACCTCTGGTGCTAGGGGTCGTCGGATCGATCCCTGCTCATGCCATGTGGGCTTTGTGGCAAACAAACACCGTGTGCGTGAGTTTTCTCGTGGTGCTCCCGTTTCCTCCCACTTTCTTAATTCCATCATCATCCATAGGACCTGAGCCATAGTTGCGTAAAGGCTATAAAATAAATTCACTTCCAATACCAAGTCAGATTGAAAATTAGTTTTTTTGATCTGATATTTTAATATATGCTGGTCTACATTCGAAGTTAATTCAATACATTCCACAAAAGATGCTTGGCTCCCAGGTTAGCCAAGAATTTAGCATGGTTGCTTTCTTTGCGCAGGGTTACGGATTCAAGTCCCGTGGGAATCTATTGAACGGAATTGGCTCGGAACCCACTTTACTAAAACCTTTGGTTACGTTTGTAAATGCTCACCGGTACCTTTAGTATGTTAATAACAATTTAAACTCCAAAGACAACCAGACCTCCAAACGTATTCCTGTACAGATAATAAATATTAATACTTCTTCAGCATGAAAAGTACAATAGAATCGTTGTGATTAAGAAGAACAATATTCCACCTGACGTACGTTTTGGGAAACTATAAGGAAAACTGTTTACTGGTTAAAACTAATGGTCGAAACCAAAAACTTATAATTACGGAATATTCTTTGTTTCTTTTCCATAACTTTATAATTATAGGTTATTGTTTTTGACCATTAGTTTAACCGCAAAACAGTTTTCATTTTAGTGTACCAAAACGAACGACAGGTGGAGTATTATTCTACGTACTTAATCTCACCGATTCAATAGTATTGATAATAATATGGAACATATTAGTTAAGCATAACCATAACTTCCCTAGTGCGTTGCCTTAAGTTTAAATAACCTCGGATCAAAATTTTTTATCAAGAGCACATTATAACATCATTCTATGCCAGTGTCGCCGTGAGGCAATCTGGGGCCCGGTTCAAGTAAACTTGATTGACACCCGTTCGCAAACACAATCGTGAGCGCAGATTACTACTGTTGGCCGGAATATTTTATTTTCCGTTATTGTGAACCCCCGCGGGAAAACTGGGTGCCTCACGGGAGCTCACTTGCTAAGACAGATATCTTCTCGCTCACTCGCCGTATCCTATACATAAGAATGGTTATTCATATTGTTGAGAGTCTTGCTTACACATCCATTACAGTCAAACGCACAAGGAAGAGTTCTGAGACGGTATAGTTATTGCGTCACCGACCATCACCAATGTAATCCATTGATTAATTTTAACAAGCGATTATTCACTTTTGTCGGCGACCGAGAGGGGCTCCTGGGCAAGTGGGGTCCGGGGCATGGACCCCATTAGTTTCTTCTTACGCTGCCACTATTCTATGCGCTTAATTTTTCTGTGTTTATAGGATCTTATTTATCTCGACCATAAAAGTTTTCTCATAATGCGTTTCAGCTGCAATTTTCAGTATGGAATGAAAACGCAAATTGTGAGTGAAATCGATTTCAGGAACGGAAGATAAACAAACACAAAGGGAGAAAGAGAGAAGACAGATATGATAATAATTGATCACACACACACACACACACCACGCTAACACACATACACACACACAATACTGCATTCATATTAACTGCACCTAAAGCAAGAGGAGATAAGGCTTTTCCCCAATGGATCATCTGCCATATGCCTGTTGTACTTATGCTCAACTGGAGGGGGAGAGAGAGAGAGAGAGAGAGAGAGAGAGAGAGTAATGTTAATATTTAGTGGTGGGTGTGGTCAGTAAACATATGTTCACAAACATATATTCACTTGTATATATTCGCATTACCTCATAATCATTAAATATATGTTTGTTGAACCAAGTCCCAGAAGACACTAATGGAACATCATCTCAGCTGATTAATACTGCCAGGTATTATACGTATATGTGTAGATAGGAAGTAATTTGGAAATATTACAGAGTTCATTGCCGTACTTCTTTGATGCTTTGAAGTTTCCAGTGTTAATTACTCTCACGTTTAAATCAGCTGTATTACCTATAATACTGTATGTGTTTATCTCATTACACGAAGTTAATAGATTGATTATATATATTGTTGTAACAACGAAGTCGCGTACTTCTTATCTACAGTACTTATCATCTGAAGGTAAGACCCAAAAATGATGAAGTTGTTCAGGACTTGGTTTAAAACATTTATAAACACAATGAAATATTTCTGATCAAATTGTCAAGCTTAAAATATGTTGTACCACATTTTGAATTATGAATTATTTCAGGGCAGTATGGGCGAGGGGAAAGGATACACATATTTCAATATATCGTATAGCTTCTACAAAACTACACGAAAAACAAAAATAGTTTTAAGGAAGTCAAGATTTTGCTACGTTAAGGACCAAAAGGGTTGCAGGTACATTTGAGACATTAAAGTACATAACACTGTAGGTTAATGATAACTCATTGAAAACGTTGAACAGAAATCAGGGTAAAAACAACCAACCCGTGGGTAGTCAGTTACCAACAAATTGGGTATATGAAGAAATAAACAACTCATATGGTTAATTTAAATAATTTGATTGACCCACTGCTCGGTGATGTGAAGCGTTTAATGTGTAGGTAAATTTAACCTTTTGAGAATTAGTTATTTTTTTAAACCTTGACAAGGGTTAGTTTAACCGAGTTGTATCTATACGAGGTGGCGATCATTGAATTCTGAGAGGCTTCCACGTGGAAGTTTTGTACCATCGTCAAGACTTTAAGGTTAAGGTTAGCAGATAACCTAACAACCCAAAATTTAGGAATATATTTATAATATTATTATATATTTTGTTAATAAGTAAGTGTGGTAGGCAAGATTGAAGATTTGTATAGTGAATATCAAAGTATCGCAATTTTCGTGGTATACACACAGTATCAACGGTGAACTTCAGATGTTCCTGTGGTGTGGTGGTTAGAAACTCGGACTGCCATGCGTAGGGTACCCAGAAGGATCCCAATTCGGTACGAATATTTTTTATATTTTAAAAAAAATCACTATAATTAAGCTACATGTAGTGTAAATCGTAATATTTACTTGCTTTCAGACGATTTTACCATGAAAAGTTTTACAAATCTTCGTTGGGATGGGTTAAAGTAACTGAATACCCTTCAAAATAACCTACGGGCAAGGTTAGAACAACCCACTGGATCTAACCTTTTTAGCTGGATTGCTGTAACCTTGAAATTATTAGGCTCTATAATGATCAACTCGCTCTGTTACATCAACCTTTCTCTGGGTTACTAAAGTTGAATTAACGAGTCCTGAAGCTTGAAGTTTAACCAATCGTGGTGCAGGGCCACTAGCATGTAGGAAATCACGTGATATGATTCGGATGACTCCGTTAGTGGCAGCCGAAGCCTCCCTACCAACTTTTATTGGATGGCGGAAAGGCAGGAATGAGGTCAAGCTTCAGGATTCTTTAACTCCACTATAGTAACCTTTTATTCTTTTCCGTGTATAATAATGTTTTTTTTTCAGCCTACAATTTCATTGATTTTAATTTTAGATGTATCGATTTTACGATGCAAATCCTGCTTCTTTGTATGCCTTTGAATAACTTCTGACTAACTCTGGTTCGGAGATTATTGAAACTAGAATTTACCAGATTATAATGAATAGTCTCTAAATATTGAAACATAGAAGGGATTTTGTTTTAGTTCTGTCATAGTAGACATATTACTTCAGCTCTGTTTCAAACTGGATTTTTAAATTACCTTCAGGTTCGATTTTTAATCAACATTTCTAAAGCTTTAAATTAGGTCGTTTAAGAAAGTCGATTTTGGACATAACCGGTTCCGGTTTTCAGGGCTCGAAATACTTTAATATAATATCATTTATAATACTAACGGAATTAAGGGAGACAAGTTCAGACTATTAGATACACATAAAAACCGTTCTTCATGTCACAAATAAATTTCCACTTAAGACACAAATACAATATAAGGAAAGTCACGAGAAAATAGCAGGAATATTATACAAAGATAGAAAATATAAGGAAGGAACTGAAGACAAACTATATTATAAATAATAAAACTGAGGCAATAGAACAAAATAAAATGAACACAATATATGGGGACAGAGCCATCTAAAGAGACAAAACGATGAACTACAGTTGACTAAGCTTAAGAGTAACTGAGAAACAAATTATACAAGCATTCCTTTTTAGTTGAAGCAGTTCCGGAACTGAGAAATTTTGAAAAGAAGCATATAAACAAAAATAAGGTAAATGGGCACAACTGGAGGAGTCTGTCAATGGACAATACGACGTGAAACATGACAATAATACGCATACTGATCATAGACATATGAGCTATACACAATCAAATGAAGGAGGAACTGCAAACGATAAGATTAGAAACAAAAATAATTTTGTAAAATTCAGAACAATGTAATTCTTAGAAAATGCATAATTGTAACAAAAAAAATCTGCAAATTGAAGAATATTCCAGTAGCTCACACACAGTGAAAATGTGGAATAAGCATTACCACTGAAACGTTACTTAACCGTTGTATATGTACCAGAATGTCCGCCTGTTCAACGATTTACTCGACGTTGAACAGTGGTTGAGAAACAATTTAAAATCAACGTTTAGAATAAATGTAATGTTCAAGGTCAAGAAGTGGACGATGAAGAAAAGGAATTTTATAAACGCTTTTTAACGTTGTTTATGCCCACCTGTTCAACCTTTTTCAGTTGACCAAAACAGAGCATAGTTGCTGGTTTGTATACATATTTAGTTGGACTCTGTACGTTGCTTCAATGATTAATTTGTTTGTATATTTTCCAACTGTCTTTTGTGAGGTTCGAAGCTGGAACTTTTAGCACTAGTCGTTTGTAGCTCGTAACTCTAACCATTAGGCTATGGAGGCGTCTTCGGCCTTATTTACTATTCCTTTTATGTTACGAAGGCTGTATGTGAAGCAAAGGCATGCGTATAGACTTGAAGGCGGTCTTGACAAATCCAATTTACATTTTGCTCATAAGGTAAGAAAGAATAAACGTAGTCTTCATTGTCAAGAAGTGGACGATATAAACATGTATTTTTGAAATGTATTTTTAACGTTCTATATGCCCACCTCTTCAAAGGTTTGTCCGACGTGTAGTAATGGTTGAAAAGAGAGTGAAATAAACGTTAGATTTGAAGTATTCCAATATTACTATTAGATATTAGATGACCAGTGGGTATCTAAAGTCCATCCGTAATATACCAACAGATCATTTCCATATATTGTGACGTACACAACTAGTTCTAGGAAATTACTAGAAACATTAATAATCTAATTTGAATCTTCATTGATGACCATAACCTTCAAATCTACGTAATTATTCTTTTCCTTTACTTATTCTCAAGTGCCACACTTCATTCTTAATCTGAATATCTTCTACATTCTTTCCAACAATATAAAAATCTGGATGTTTTACACACAATATCTTAATATTCTCACAGTCTTATTCATTCCAAATCGTTTCTTATTCACCAGCATATAAGCACCACTTACATTTCATAATTACGAGGAACAACAATATTTCAACAAACTACTATAATCGTTTACTACCAATGTTTGGTCATAGTTTTTATACTCCAAACTACTGATTATTACAAATTAATGTTTGTTTTATTGTTTATTTCATTCCTGACAAGATTCAACACCAAAAATGGACGATAAGAAAACGTATTATCGAAATGTTAATAAAGCCATTTAATTAAAGGGAAAATATAGTTAAAAAGCCAATGAAAAATACCACTAAAACAAACGTTTCTAAAAATGTGGCCATCTGAAAAAAATCATGTACTCAGTGGTGACATTTCAATCGAAAAACGGTGAAAATACTTCGTACGTTTCAAAAGAAAAGTATGCTATTAAATTTGTTTTTTATAATAAGTGTAATATACCGCGTTAGAAGGATACATATGAAGCAAAATCTATGTTATATTTGAAAAAGAAAGAAGAATTCAATCTGTTTTCAACATGTAAATTAGAACATGATAAACATAGTTAATTTCATTCTATTAACTCTTAAGTACAATTTTACGTAATTAAATTAGAAAGATACATATGAAACGTAATACATTGCATAGTTTAATATAACAGTTTAAAACACGTTACATTAACAAAATTTCAAAGAAATCAACATGCAAAAGTGAACACAAAATAATAGTTAATGGTATTAAATTAACTTTTAATTATATATATTTTTTTCAATTAAATTAGAAAGACTCCCATGTAACGAAATCTATATTATAGTTCAAAATAATAGTGAATACACGTTATATTACCGTCTTTCTAACGACAACCGTTAATCAACGAAATAAACCAAACAGTAACGTTGAAAACACCTTTGTGTGGTACTGCAGTAAACTGACCCAGAAATTGAAAACTCTTTACCTGGGAGCAGACAGACGGTATGCGCAGTAAACAAAGAGAATAATAACAATAATAAATCTAACGTTGAGCAATAGATATACAATATCAAATTTCACAGGAAACTTGTCATCTTGTAGCGTGAAACAATACTATTTAATTAATCATATATATATTTATATAGTTTTCCTGTGTAACATGAGGAAGAGATCTCTCTGCCATCTATGAAGGAGAAATAATAAAGATTTTTCCTCCTCGCATACTGAGCTGATATATTTTTATTGTTCAATCTGCAGACAGATCCTCTAGTCCGACCACCTCATAATAATGAATGCTACTATGTTTGCTGCTGCATCAGGCCGAAACGGCTTGACCGATTTCAATTATTTTTCACACATGATTAGATAATGGTCCAACTTATTTAACTTTAGTAAACCGGAAGTGATTGTGTCCCGAAGGAATTAATAAAAACAGTAATTTCGTTGTTATAACAATGCAATAAATGCATTGTATCTATGTTTGAAGTTAAAACAACAATTAGAAATAAATAAATACCTTAAATATTTAAAATTGGATTGTTGTAAATAAAATTATGTAGATTTAACGTTTTGAAGCATTACAGTAGTATTTGGAAGGAATTTTAGTAGTAGTAGTAGTCGTTGTACTAGTAGTATTAGCAGTATTTGTAGTAGTAGTAGTAGTAGTAGTAATAGCTTTAGCAGATCTGCACCATGAGTGCGCAGCACCCTAGAGAATATCGTGACGATTAAGGGGGTGCAGCCCCCAAACCTCCCAAAGTTAAGGACGCAGCCCGCCACGGGGATGCCCGTATTGGTGACAGCCAACATATTTTGCCAACATATTTTGTTCAACCCGCACCAACGGGCGGGTACTTTAGCTAGTAATTTGATATAATTAATGCTCGAAACAGCAAATGAACGTATATCAATTCCTAGAACATTTGAGGGATTGAACATTTCTGTTATTTTTACTCAGTTTTGCCCTTAACTGTTTTACGCTGTCCATAAGAGAAGGAAAATGAAAGGTAGCTACTCTGGGCTTCACTCAGGTTACTGTATCAGCATCTACTTGGTCTAGCTGAGAGAAGAAAGCAAAAGGAGCAATCGAATGAAGGTTATAGAGAGCAGAATTTTGACCTATACAAATCATTCGAAGCAACCTCCGCCACTAGATAAACTACAAGTGCGGGGTTTAAGGTATCAGTTTCATACAGACATATATGTGAATGTTTGTGCATGCATATAAGTTTTACTGAAGGTACTTTAAAAAAGACTGAAGAGGTAAGTACACCCATGTCTTCTCCCACTTAAGGGACATTTAATAACTTTACTCCTACTCACTGCCCTCCCCCCAATCACTGTGTATGAGTTCTATCACTGCAATAATGATACGAGTAGCTTTTCCTGTCTTCATGCGATTCTTTTACAAGAATATTTAAAAACTACTAGTCCTCACATGATCTTACTGTAAACCCGAGATCACTCTCTCCCTTTGCCAACGTTATTTTAAATTAACTTTCAGATCCTGCTACGCGTAAAACGAAAAGAGGAGAGAAAAAAAGAGAGAGAAAGGCATCTTCTCATTCCTAACCAGTGTTAATATTTCCCTCCTTCCCATGCACTTGCTCTTCATTTCTCTCAGTCTCGTCTTGCTTCAAATTGCTTAAGCAAAGTCCTAGATTAAATTTCAAGAACTATAATATATGTACAGATCCGGTCTTCAATATCTCGCCTTCTAATACATATCTCATTCATCATTAGAAACACGCAAGTTACAGTCATGCTCAGGTTAGATAATCCCATATCCCGAGGATACGTTAATATATATATATATATAAACATTCTGTCGCTTTTACAGCAATTTGTGGCTACAGGTCGTCACAATAGGGATGGCGTTCCTCGGCGAAAACTTTCCCGTGGAAAGGAATAGGCAAGGTAGCGACCGGGGTCTCTACTGAATGTACCATTCCGGCATTCTGAACATGTAGAATTTCAAAGCGACAAAAACAGAAGAAGTTTGGTTTCTTGCCGAAACGTCTTTGGAGGAAATGAAACCATTATAACAATTGGGGGCGAGAAAATACTTTTATTTATAAACTGTTCACACAAAATACACATAAGTAGCTTTAGGTGATCCCTCACTGATTCAGCTTTGTAGATGCTTTGAATTCAGTATTTATGACTTGTGTCCATTGCTTCAGGATTTTGTTTTGAAAACATTTTTCAGGATGTTATAAACTATTAAAATTGTAAAAAAAGTCAGCCATATTGATTTTTAAAAAAATCCATCTGTTGCTCAAATGATTCATCACAGTGAGATGCAGTTTGCTCTTAGTTGTTTGTAATAAAAATCACGAAATGCAATAACCTGTGGATAATGAATACAACAGTTATTTCGAATGTTTATATTTTAATATATTTAATGCTGTGGCTATGCGCACGCCTGACGTTCGCCGTTGACAGTGCTTATGTACACATCAAAAGGAAACGACGCCACAATTTGAATCGGTGCAGTATTCAAACACACCTGTCACAACTCAGCATTTTACAAGGCCAATTGCTGTGCCAGAAGCAGACAAATTATATGCAGATAAACCAACTTTTCGTGACGCTTGAGTGTTACGTTTCGATTAAGTAAGTATGTCTTTTAGCTAACTTTAGGATTCATTACACACTTCTGCTTGTGTGACCTCCGTCGGCAATTGTGGCTGTGTTTAGTAAAGTCTGTTAACTTGCGTTAGTTTAGATCAGAAATATTCGTTTTTCATACGGTCTCGTACTTCCACAACGTCTGTCAAAATCTCGAAGTTACAAATCACCATCCAATATTGCGTAGAAAGCTGGTTTGCTAGTAAAGATTGTTAATAAAATGCATCTTAACTAAGAAAGGGCCATACTTTAGAAGACGAATTCAAACGATGTGCCAAACAGCTTTATCCGCTATTCACGAGAAGTAAATTGAGTTGTAGGTCTTGTTATGTGAGAAATTTTATTAAACTATTATTGAACCTAGAAATCATCATCTTATAGTGTACAAGGGCACTTTCCTTGTAAAATGTTCTTGTGGAGTATGTCTTGGGAAATATTGCCGGTTTTTACATGTACACGAGAACTAAATGAGCTTTAGTGTAGTATAACATAATGTAGGTTCTCGTCTTAGATTCTTAAGCGAGCTGGTATAATCTTATACAGTAAATTTATCTAACCTTGTCGACTTCTGTGGAAAAGTAGTGGCCCGAACTGTCGTACATTGAATTGAATTTTATTTTAAGAGCTTAGGCAACCTTGGCTCAGGTCGAATGGATGACGATGGGGAGAATTAGTGGAATGAAGAAAGTGGGAGGAACCACGAGAACTGTAAGAAAACCCACATATGCGGTATTTCTCCACCACAAAGTTCAGATGGTATGAGCCGGGATCGAACTGACGACCTCACTCACCAGAGGTGAGCGCTCTAACACAGAACCACTGTGGCCTCTAATAACCGGCGCATATCTACACTGTCAACAACTCGTCGACGGATGTTGGATTTGAATTTTATTTAAAGCCTTTAGGCAACTTTGACTCAGCCCACGAAAGGAATGGGTAGTGAAGGTAGC
>JAGDQP010055963.1:0-13032 GCA_022664845.1 Lepisma saccharinum
CGATAACTAGAATGACATCCGATTGTGTTTCACGCTATGAAATGTAAAGTTCATTACATGAGTATAGAATCCATTCCATAATATGTTAAATTCCCTACGGGAATGAGACAGATCTTTGAAAACGCATAGGTGTATGTTAGCAATAACTAGGACGACCTCTGATTGGGTTTCACGTTGTGATATCTAAAGTTCATTACATAAGTATAGAAGCCATTCAATAATATATATAATTCTCTACGGCATCGAAACAAATCTCGGAAAATCAGTAAGTGCATGTTAGGCATAACTAGGAGGTCATCCGATTGGGTTTCATGCTATGAAATGTGGGGTCCATTACGTAACTAGCAAGTAATCAAATGTCGCTTTCAAATATTTCACGCTATAGGACATCGTTCTAGCATTATTACAAAATCGGGTCTTAAACTTACGTAGCACCTGTTACTTTTCCCCATACGTCTATTTTATTATTAGAATCATATTCATCATAGCAATTCAAACAGCATTTCGTTGATAGCAAATACATATTGAGGCTTGCTGATTATAGAATTTATACATAATCTAAAATTCTTTCACGTTTATTTTAGAGATATAATATAACCGACTTTATAGGTTGTCGCTTGCTTTATTTCATAATTCATCAAATAATACCTTATTTTTATTTCAAATATCCTTCTTTTTCTCTTTTTCTTCTTTTCTTCTAAAAGTCATTCATAAAATAGAGAAAGAGTATTGTATATCAACATGTTGCGTCAAATGGTATATATGTCTAACAATTCAGGGTCGCGGCTGGTCTGACTCGTATTCAAATATGCATCCTCGAAGCTGCAACATAATACATGTTTTCTTAATTAGGGATTCGTCACCCTATTTCACACTAGGTTACCACACCCTTACAAGACGGCTGTCACACCTCAAAGGATCTTCCGTTCATTAATTATCATTTTCTCTTCCTTAATGACTCCTTGTTTCAAGAAAACAAGACACACCTAAAGTAATTTGCATCTCAAAGCCATTTAACTCCTACTTTTTTTACACAGTTCTAATGCTTAATGTGTTTATCATTCCTTCTGAGGAGGGAAGGTGAAAATGAGGAGAGAAAATTAAGAATTGATGAGAAAGCTGGAATGGGAAAAGCAGCTAAGGAAATTAGCAATACAAAATAGTTGAGGGTTCTGACCTTCTGTTGTGTTTGTTCTTTTCTTGCGTCTTTTCGTAATCTTTCGTTTTCTTTACCCCTTTTTTCGTCTACCTGGAAATAAGGAAGAAGAAGATATGCAAAAATTAGACCATATATGATTTTAAAAGCAGAATAAGCATCGACGGCTATTGAAACGGAAGGTTCGGGGTTCAAGTCAAGAGACAGTTTTCAGGAATGTCCAATTTGTCATTCGTACAGATCTGAATGTATTTATAAAGCGTAAATAGTATATGCACTGTGTATATTGAGTATAGAGCAAGTGTTTTATTTATCATTTAATATAATTTCTTACAATTTTTACAGTTTATTCTGTTTTGATGATAATTGTCGAATATCCTAAATATTAACAGAATATCGTATGTAATCTTGCTATTTCTATAGAGTTTTATCATAGACTATGTACAGTGAAGCTGCAGTGTTCCACTAAGGCTCCAAATTATCGGAAACAATGAGAAATTCGAAGCTAAATGACGCAATGTTGCCAATACTTGTTGAAAGAATCATAAAAAGTAACTATATTCTAAATGATAATTTAACATCCTCGGTCAGTGCATAGAATATACACTGTATGACCAAAACGTGAATACCATGCTATACTTTGATCGTTACATATTATTATTATCCCCTTCATTGTATAGAATACACATGTCCATTGCATATGGACAATAGTACTTACCATACTGAACATTGATTGTTTGGCGTATTGATATGATTGGAGACATTTAATAAATTATAATTACATTAATTTTAAGGTACATGATCAACAAAAATATTTATTTCATATAGTAGTACCATCTCCTTCCACCATATATTTTACAAACTCCCGCAAAATGGCCAAGAGGGTGGGCGTAAATTCAAGCATGGTACTACTCCTCTTCTATACAAAATCCGAAGGATTGTAGTACTATGACTACTTGCGCTCTATAGGCCTACTACGTGTTCCCATATAATTCCCCAAAATTACCACAGACAGTTCTATACACACCTATCTTCAACCTACAATCTAAAGAGAGTTTGGAGAAATGTGTGTCACCATCATTTCGTTAAATACACATTCCAGTTCATGAACACATAATACACATGGCACCATAGAAAAGTATACTAATGGCGATAATTTGTATTATGAATGACACGTATTTTGGCGCAAAACAAGGGCAGTATCTCGATGAAGCGAAGAAGGTTAGTTAAATGTCGGTTTCGATACTTTTCCATTATACCCCAACGCATAAGAATATAAATGGTCAATTGTACTTTTCGTAACACTCTCATTTCACACTTTCATGACTTGAAACTGTTATATTTTGTATTTCAAAACTACTACGGCTCTTAGATATCTTATGTTTCTCCTGTAAATTTTTTTGGGGGTCATGAAGTAACGTGAACCCAAACGTTGGCGTACAATCTAAATTGCCGAAAAAGAACATCAATCACCGCATAGTTTTGTATAAATGTTGTTCACAAACTGATGGTACAATTTACTTTATAAGCTGTAAAAAAAATTACAGGAGAAAAGTAACTGCGGAAGTGAAATTTCGAGCTTTCGAAGTCTTAAATGAGTGAAAAAGTTAAAAGTATTTGTGATTATTTAGCTGTTTGGAAACAAGCACATGGAGTGTGTTAAACGTAATGTCCATCGCGTATAATTTTAAAAATCTAACCTGACTTTAGTTAACCCGCCTTGGCTCGCGTAACACACTGTCCGTGTTCTTAGAAATATGCGTGTCATTCTTAACACGAAATATCGCCATTTGCATCCCTCCACAAAGCGCTATATTTGTAGTAATCAGCTCGAGTGCAAATTAATGAAATAATAATGGCACATGGCTGTTTGTATAGCGCCTGTGATAATGGTTTGCAAGGGAATGAGTGACATAAAGCGTACGCATGACTGATTAACTGGAGGAAACTGTAGAAATAAAGATTATCCAAACCGTCCTGCTGATTCTTTCATTACCACAATCCATTAATTACTTGTTCTTAAGTATGATTTGCTCTATTGTAATCAATTCACGGGTCTTATACTTTTTAACCTTTTCAAATTTAATACAATCTTATCTAACGTCAGCTAACGCAGGATACTGAATCTAAAGTCAAAAATATCTTCTAATAAAACTATTTACTTATGTGTTCTAACACAACTCTCTCATCATCGGAAGAGGATGAATCTAAAAAAAAGTCCAACATCTTCCACAGTTAGCAATTGTCAAAATCTTTTGAAACTAATAATTAGCGTGCTAACTGGAAGTAGAAGTACGAATAAATTTAATTTCCAGGTCGCTCTGTATAACTGTAAGCGAAATGGGTGGTCTGAGAAACAGGGAATATGCACAAGGGGCAACATTGAAGTTAACTCGTGCCTTCCAAGTACAGAATACCCACAATATATTGTAGTAGTTTTTCAAACGGTTTTTAAAGGTTCTTCTTCATCATGTCGAGTGATTCAAAGCAAGAAGAAATGCTGTAACTGCGCCACTACATAGGATTCCGACGATAAAGAAACCGCACGAGGCATTAGTCTCTTTCCTACAATGAAAGGAATATACGTCTTTTCGGGAATACTAAGTGAGAGTGAAATCGTACACCACACGGTGTTTTTCCACAGCACCCACGAATTGAACATTAAACACCTGCATATCAACATGCAATATGAGAACGGATTGCTCAGATTACGCATCACTGCAGGTTGTCCAGGTGGCTCAGATCACGCAGATCGAGTGGACCGCCGATATATTGCTTTCATATTTCCCCACTGGTGGATCCCCACTTTTTCACGTAGGAAGTGACAGGGAGCAGATATTGTAATATTCCGCGTGTCTTCTGAGCACGTGGATATTACGTAAACAAGCAATCATGTTTATAGGACAAACATGTGTATAAGTGATGTAAACAAGTAGTGATACAAACTGGAGCAGACGACAGTCAACTCTACAAGTAAACATCAGATGCAGCTAAAGTCGCCAGAGGAGACGAACGAAGACCCCCTCCCAAAATCACCTATAAAATGGACCAAAACAAGGCAAATGGATCACTCATTCCCGGGCGGTCAGCTCATCTCCTTCCTCCGTTCTCAGTTGGCTACGCATCTGGAACACTCCTTGATACTCCGTTGGCTACGCATCTGGTATCTTCCTACACACTCAGTTGTGAGGAACCTTAACCTGACTTCTGTCCGTATTCAGTTGGCTACGCAACTGGTGCAAACACCCGATACTCAGTTGGCTACGCAATTGGTGTCATCCGCATACTCAGTTGGCTATGTAACTGGTGTGTACTCTCACCTTAACCAAAACCTCTGTCCGTACTCAGTTGGCTACGCAACTGGTACAACTCCCGGCACCCAGGTTGGCTACGCAACTGGTGTTATTCTTCATACCTGATCCTATACCGATGACCCCAGAAGAAGAAGTCTGCAGAAGCCATCCTTCTATATTCACTGTAATTAGTCTCCTACGGGACGGTAATTTTGTTAACGTTACTATCTTTTATAAATAAATGGTTGAGGGCTAAAATCCACTACCGGGTATTAATTGCCTCTACCGTACAGAAATCTAAGGAACATTACGATACTGTATAGCTGTTGAATTGCGTTCGGCTTGCCCCGTCGCGGTGATTAGTGATTGGCAACAATGATCCTCGTGTACTAGCGTGATGATGTTTACATATCTGTCAAGAACCATTCACTTTTTCAACAATACCAACTGAGCAATGTGATTGCTTGTAGTAAATCAAATTCAACACTTAACTCTGAGCTTAATTCACGCATTAATCACCTGCAATGTTAAGGAAAACAATCCAAAACATTTTTCGAGTGAAAACGCCTAATCAAAAAGCACCTCAGAAGTTATTTCTCACTATAAATCAAATATACTTTTAGGCTTCAGCTGCAAGGCTGCGAAGTAAGGTGAATCGAAAGACCATTTTTAAATAGCTATGTGGCTAGTGCCCAAAATGTGTGGTTGGGGTCACTATTGACGATAAAGATAAAGCTTTATGAAACATATCGTCAGTCTGCGGATTTAGGTCAAAGTTTTGAATTTTTAGATATAAATACTACAAATTTGATTCTCTCTCTCTCTTGCTTCCTACACTTTTGTAAAGAGATTATCTTGTCAAAAACGCAGGGAAAAGGTTTGATTTTGTCCATAATTGCCTGCTTGACTATTTGGCCGCCTTAAAAGTTCTCGATCAAAAATCGTGAAACGGATTTCTTGCTAAGAGTAAATCCACCTCAAACTTTACTGAAAGGTTCAATCAGTCAAAATGGATTGCAACTCCTATTTTGTCCACGTATCAACTATTCTGCACGCTACCGCGCGACGCTGTATTGCGCTGCTACGTGCAGGATGTTGACAATACCAAGTGCATTATAGCGTAACTATTCGACGCGTCACTATCACCTCGCGAAGCACACCAGTCAGGTTGTTACACATCCACCTGTGTCGGACCAGGTACGATGGAAGCGACCGGGCTTTTGCGACCGAGAGTGTCTCAGGTTGCCATTGATCTTGGCCCGTTCCAGCTGCCTTCATCGTTGTGTCGGGTGATCTCAGCAAGTGTGTGGACGAATATTCGCGATTGTTTTTTTTTTTTTTGTTTATAATGTGCTTTTATTGACAGTGGTGTAATTCAGTTGAGTTGTGAAGTGTTGCTGTCTATTTTAATTACGTGTAAGGCTGACTGAACGAACACAACACTATCTTTGGCTCACGGAGAGACCACGTCGGCGGTGATTGACGCTATAGGACATACGGAAGAACTGAAAGAACATCCGTTCCTGCTTTGTGGTACAGTGCTATAGTAATGTTCAAACGGAAGATGAAGGGGTAAAGAATGGCAAGCACCTTTCCGCAGAAGTTACTGATATTGTTGCGAACCGTATACTGTATATTTAAAGGAAGGTCTATTCTAACGGTGTCGTTGAGAAGCGTCAAGGTCCTTGTGATCTCTGTACATGAAAAGGTTCAAATTTTGATCGTATCTTACGCTAGTTCCAAAAGGATACATCGCCGCCCATATTTTAAGCTCGAAATAATGTTTACCTCCAAGATACCCGACGCTTCTTCGACATTGCTTCTCGCAAATGTATGGGTTACAACACAAGTAAATGTGACGTGAAGATTCTTGAAATCAAAAGTGAGATTTTGTTGCACTAGAGAACGGATTGAAGAATCTTCATTAGGAAAATAGATTTCAAGACAACTAAGAAAAGGTGTTGAAAAGCAAGGAAGCAGATAGCTGAGCCTTGAAAAACGTATTTGTAGGAAGCGTTCATCGGAACGGTACAGGAAGGGGGAAATATTGAGAAAATCGAAGAGGCGGATGACTCACCTGATCAAAACGAAGAAATATAATTTACTCCTAGGAGAAGGAACAGTGTAGCGACAAATAGTATACGTAGTCAGACCAGACTTAATCTAGAATAGTTTTCGCGGGTTTGTGAAAAGCACGGTATCTCGGATCGAGGGGCAGCAGTGTCTTTTAAACGTTACCGTTAGAATAGAGGTCAGTATTCGCTATATATATTCAGTATTCGCTTCACAATAATATCAGTAACTTCTTTTGCGGAAGGGCGTTCTCCACCCTTTCCTCTTCGGTTTGAACAAAACTATAGCTCCATACCACACAGAGAAACGTTACGAACTGATGTTCTTCAGTTCTCCCGTGTTTAATAACGACAAAGACCGACGACGTGGTTTGTCCGTGAGTCAGAGACATTATTGTGTTCTTTCAGTCAGCCTTACACGTAATCAGAATAGACAGTAACACTTTACAACTCAATTATACTGAACAACACCTCTGTCAATAAAAGCACACTATAAACAACAAAAATCAACCACAAATATCCACCCACTAACTTACTGAGATCAGCCGATTCGACGAGATGTGTCACAACGATCACGGCAGCTCGAATGTGCAGAGAGGTCAATGGCAAATTGAGACTCTCGCTTGCAACGGGCCGCTTGCTTCTTCTATTTGTGCCTGCTCTGACAGCGGTGTACATCTAACAACCTTACTGGTGTGTTTGGCGCGGCGAAAGGGCCGTGTCAAGCTTCTACGCTACAATGTACTTTGTATTGTCAACATTTTACACATAGCAGCGAAATACAGTATTGAGGGACAGCCTGCAGGATAGTTGATGCGTAGACAAACTAGGAGTTGCAATCCGTTCTGGCTGAACCTTTCAGTAAAGTTTGAGATAAATTTTCAGGGGTTGTATACTCTTAGCACGAAATACCTTTTGAAATGTTGACATTTTCCATGATGTTTAAATGACTTCTGGTGAATGATGGAGAGCTTTTAAAGTGGTCAGATACGCCAAACAGGCAATATTAGTTTTTTCTTGCGTTTTCTTATCAGATAGGCACTGTTTAGAAGTTTAAGAAGTAACGAAAAAATTCGAAACTTTGACTTAAATCCTCAGACTAAATTTATCGTTTCATAAAGCTGGATTTTATTGACAATAGAGGCACCAATAACATATTTTGAGCATTAGCTGCATATTTTTTTAGAAAACATTTTCTTGTCCCACCCTACTGTGAACCTAGCATGATCCGTTCGTCTGTCTGTAGACATCTTTTAACTTAAGAGCTACTAGGTTTAGGAAGGTGATTGAGATGTCATTGGAAAGGTCTAGGCAAGACGAGTTCAAACCCGTATCATTCAGCCAGATAGCAGAGGCGTATCCAGAGATGAGGGAACGATTTGTATCTTTGGTACTACTTGAGCTAGGAAGGTGGTTGTCATTGGAAAAGTCTCGGCAAGATAAGTTCAAGCCTGTATCATTCACCCAGCTAGCAGGAGCGGCTCCAGAGATAGGGGGAAACAATTTGTATCTTTAGAACTACTTGGGCTAGGAAATTAGTTGAGTTGTCGTTGGAAAAGGCTCTGCAAGACAGTTCAAAACTGTTTCACTTATCCATATCGCTAATAGTATTAAGAAACAGTTATATTAAGAGTGAGATGGAGTTAGCCGCAGCGGCCGGAAAATTGATGTTCGATTTAAGGTTATCTTCTACGTGTCTTGAAAGTCCTATCTTCACCATGTTAAATAATTACTTCCTACATAACTCGGCTAGTTTTACACGTAGAGAGATGCAGCTTGTACCTGTTCATAGAGAAATTATTTGATCATGGAAAGAATCTATTTGCGTTTTTTTAAAAACAACAATTTATGACTAAAATAATTAAACATCTCTTAACTATTTTTCTTCTCAAGTAGAAGTAAAAGGAGGGAGAGATAGGAGCAATAGGGGGAGGAAATACGAAGACTTCGATGTCGAACTACAAAAGAGGAAGAAGAAAAGGTGGAAGTGGTTTGACAACCTTGAATCTTTGAGGAAAAAGGATGGAGGTAAAGATATATTGTAAAGGGATTGTCAATATCATGCTTTGACCATTTCAACACATTTTTAAAACCGGCGCGAGCACAAATAGGATAAATACTCCCCTCCCCCTTCCTTCTTCTCTCTCCTCCAATTCCCTACCGCTGGTGAAGGAGGATAGTAGTTGTCGAAGCCTCAACACCCTCAGCGAAAGGGAAGGGGAAGAAGACGGGAGGGTGCGAGGGATGGAGTATTTATCCTGTTTGTGCTTAGGGCAATGCACGCACTTTGCAGTTGTCTTTTTGTTGTGCAAAAATCTCTAACTTTCTCGCTCCAAAATATCATGTTTATTTTCATCCTCACCCGACAAACTCTGCTGTACCCCACTAGAGGTCTGAAATAAACTTACACAATAATTATTATTATTGGTAATTATAAATTTATGATTCTACCCCACATGTTTCATACATAGAACAATGAAAGATATTATTCATATGTATGCTATTGCAAAATAAACAACCAACACAAACAAATCACAAGATTTTTGACAAGAAAATAAGAGAAACAAATAGACCGTCGTTCGTGTAAATATGTTTCCTTTCGGTGTTTCCCTCTCTTTTACAAAATTCCGAATACGCCATCATGAATAAGCATGTGAGGCAGCATGTGATACCGGTCCATGTCATATATACAGGGTAGTAACGTTATGCACCGACAAACTTCGAGAGTTGATTATTGAAGAAAGTTTGAACTCGGCCTCGTTTCGGAGCTAGAGGCGTATATAATTGCACGGTAACGTCAGAAACAACATAATGTATCCACAAATAATGACAAGGCTTGTCGGCTTCCGAAGTTTATCGCCACCACCCTGTATGGAGAGTAACTTTGTTTTTCAGGAATGGAGGAAAATGTCAACACTTCTTGTTTTTATGTAAAAGAATTCCAGTCTTGTCCTATGCCCAGGCGGTGACGTCGCAGGCTTCGGAGCGGCATTAGGGAGGCAAGAGGATTCGAATCCCTGTGCCGACTATCGTCACTGAACTTTTCCAGGGTTTTCCTCAGTCACACCAGGCAAATTCCGGAATGGTACTGGGTGACATTTTCTCGCATCCTATCCCCCGTCTTGAGGCCTAATGATCATTAAATACATTCAAATTCATTATCTTATTAAAATTCAATAAATCGACTATCAAAATTAGGGTAAAATGAAATATTTATTATATTGTAATGTCTATTTTTTCACGAAACAGAATTTCCTTCTGTTTTAGTGTCCTTGTCCATCTGCTTCTTTCTTATTGCTTCGATAATACGTTGTGGTTCTCTCATTGGCTTATTCTGACAACCGGATCGCCGGTCTACTAGTTCAGGTAAAATGCATTCCCGATGAAAGGAAAACAGTTTATCCCGAATCTTGTTCATGAAAGCTTCGTCTCTTCTTATCCTCAAGACAATCATTTATTTCGGGATATATACAACTAAGTCCCACCGTTCCACTTGTACGCAATGTAACTGTGTCTGTATTTGGTAGTAATACGGGTGTTTTTGGAAAGTGTGATTTCTTCTTTCTGTGTTTTCTCGTCAATCTTCTTGCATAATGGGAAGTTTCGCGCGATGTCGCAAGCTTGCGAAATACTGTCACAATTTCTAGCTGAATAAGGACACTTAATTTCAATAATATACTGGTCACTATTCTCTTCATTCTGCACAATGCCGTCTGGGGACCCTGCGAGAAACGGATGGTCTGTATCAATGAAGAGTGCGCAACATTGTATTTTCACATCGAATTCTTCTTCATATTTTTTCCGGACTGTGTCTTCTTGATCATTTCCCCAATTAGTTGCTGGAGTTTTTAATTCAGCAGGATACACAACGGCTTTTACGAGAGGTGCAGAAAGCGTTGTTTCTTTACGCGAAGCAGTGATTTTTGCAAAAGACTGTTACTCGCTTTCTTCTTTCTTTCCTCCAACGGACACACTTCGCCTGTTCACGGCTCTCCTATTTTTCTCGCTTCCTCTTTTGTTACTTTGATATCAGTGTTGTAATATTCCTCACTAGCTTTTTGTAGATGCTCATCGTCCATTCCACAGTCTCCGTAGTCTAGATCAGGTCCCACTGATTTATTTTTATGCTGTCCGCTTTTTTGCTTCAGAGAACTTTGAACTACGCCTGAATTACGATGTAGTTTTTTCTTTTCGTTTTCTTTCCTTTTCCGTTCGAACAGTACCTTTCTTTTCTTCAGCATTCTTTCCACTGGTGAATATTTTTTTCGATTTATCACATTCCGGTACCACTGCTGCCCAGGATCAGTGTGTGCGAACACAACAACCTTTAATCTTCTTATATAGCTTTGTCCTTTTGTATAATAGACTCTTTTTCCATTTGTTATTTTACACATCTGGCTCATGAAGTTTTCTGCTGTTTTGCTGGTTCTATTCAGAACCAAAGAATTACTGAGTGTGCACAACGATAGAACAGATACATAAACGTGCTCCATCATTCCCGTTGATTGTAGCAGGCCCATAACATTCTCACGTAATGCATCAGGATCGCTGCGGCAATCATCTTCATTTCTACACTTCGAGTGGTCTCCAAACGAATGCAGGTAGAAGTGGTGTAGAGCTTGACGAAGCAGGGTAGCAGCACCTCGAACATCATCTTCAGTCGATATGGAGCTCAGCTTCTCGTGATGTTCCCTTATAATGGCCTTAGACCGAAAAGACAGGGTGTCAATTTTTTCTTTTAGAATCTTTCTTGCCTTTAGTCCATTCTTGAACAGGAAATAGCTTCGTATTGTCCGAAAGCGATGAAAGTTTTTCACAGCATGGTTAGTACAGTCAATCTTCTGAACTCCTATGGTGGTCGCATACGGTATTCTTTCTCGCACTTTTTTCATTAGAGAAGAGTCCTCCGTCCGCTATAATTCTTGTACACATAATGCCATGTTTATCTAAAAGATATTTCAGTCCTGTAATAATATCTGATTACATTGACGTCGATGATGACGTCCAGTTTGCATTGCAGCTATGTTGAGATGGTTCCATGTTGTTTCTTTTTGCTCCCCAGATTGTTTCTGAGTATAGTGCCCTATCCATATGGATTTGTAGGCATTAGGTTTCATTTCCTTCGTCATTTGAAGGTGAAACAGGCGTTTCCAGACTATTTCATATAGTGTTGCCGAAGAGACGAGATTTAGGCTATCTCTTCTCGAAAATATCTTGTCCACAGTGTCTCGTCTCGGAAATATGAATACGTGGCATTACGAGAGCTCTGTCTCGTCTCGTTTTCGATAGGTATTTTTTCTGTCTCGTGTCGTTTCGTGACTGCATAATTCCCCATCGTCACATATCTCTCACAAATCACAATAATACAGTTACGGCAAAACTGACTTCAGAACCTTATTTCCCTAAACTTCTAGCCCAGAATGGCATACTACACGATCCCATTCCCATTTAAGAAAATCAATCAAGATTCAATATGGCAGACTTCAAGATGGCGGTCATGAAGAATATACCCTCCACAAGGTAGCGCCGTACCCATTACTATGTATTTGCTTGCCTTTTTAAAGCAATTTATTTATTTATTTATTTATAAGTCGCCTATTACAGGAAAAGTAATACCCAATTTACAATAGGCTTACATAATAAGGAATATTACAAATGGTTATGATACAAAAGAAAGAGAAACAAAAGAAAAAGAAACAATGAAAAAAATACATGAAAATAATTACAAGTAGCAAATTACAAATATTACAACAAGAATATTACAAATGGTTATGATACAAAAGAAAGACAAAAAAAAATGATAAAAAAAATACATGAAAATAATCAACAAGTGGTAAATATGAATATTAAAATACGTCAAATATTAGAAACGAGAGAAAAAAAACTGAAACATAAATGAAAGTACTCGGACACAATTATCTCAACGGAATTACTTGTCGCTAATAAGTAAAATCGAAAGACCAAATATAATACAATATCGAGTTAAAAAAAATTTCACAACAATCGGGGATTATATTTAAGAGTTTTTACATAAGTAGAATAAGGCATAGCAAAATCAACATCCACATTGTTTGGCGCCAGTTTGTTGAATAACTGACACATTCTTGTAACAGGTGAATTGGAATGTGCAATAGTTTTAGATCTATTACAATTAAAAAGCAATCTACTCCTTAAATTGACAGCTTTTGTATTAAAATTCAATAGCTTTAGACACTCCGAGCTATCAATGATTCCATTTACTAATTTATAAAGAAAGGTTAACTGCAAGAGCTCGTGTCTGGTTGCCAACGAACTTATACCAAAAATATTTAAAAGTGTATTGTACGACACCCTTTCTTGATAAGAATTAATTCTAAAAATCTTGTAATAGAGGTATCTCAGAAATTTGTTTTGAATACGTTCAATTTTTTTAATAAATTGCTTGTAGTAAGGAGTCCAGATTATCGAAGCATACTCTAGTTTGCTTCTCACAAAAGTATTAAATACAATTATTAAAGCATTAAAGTTGCGG
>JAGDQP010055964.1:0-13031 GCA_022664845.1 Lepisma saccharinum
CTGGAGAGGCAAACAAGTCCTGCTGCTGGCCATTCAGACTGAGGTTTTCCAAGGTTTCACTCCACTTTCGCCAGGCGACTACCGGTATGGCACGTAGACAAAGACCCTGGTCCTACATTACCTGTCTACGTAACAGTGCTCGCCGAGGGGACGTCATCCTTCGTACATTTGACAGGCGTTTCTCATATCTACGTATCTAGTACATAACTGTAAGGGTAAATCGTACAATTGTGTTTTGTGAGTTTCAACTAAAATCGTGGTGGGAGAAGAATTACAGAATGTAATGACACTTTTTGTTTTAACTAATAACAATAAAATCTTTAACAATATTTAATTTTTCTGCATTTTGAACAACTTTTCGTGTTTTTGTAGTAAAAGAAGCAGCTGCAGTCCAAGAGTGAGACACGCTTTTTCTTCAAGGCCACGTGCCTCACCTAAGCCCCAGGAAGAAGAAACCCGTATTTATATGGTTGGTGGGGCAGGTGTGTGTGTGTGTGTTGCCTTATTAAGAACGGGACAGCAAAGGAAGTCCTAATTCTGGCTGGGTCTTCTTAACTTCCACGATGACTTGTAGCACCTGGACAGCAGTGAACATCCAAAAAAGAAATAAATAAATAACAACAAAGACAAGTAAAAAAGGGAGAAAGGACACCCGCAGACATCTGCCTCATCTTTTTCATTCAGTTCCATTGAAAACCATCTGCCCTTATCTTGCACATCACGTTTGTTAGCATATCCTCGAGGAGCATCCAAGAGCATCTGTTGCTTCTGACGTAACAAACTGATGAGGCGAAGCTAATGGAATTCGACCCACCTGATTACAGCAGCCGTCTGTCTGTTTTATTAATATAATCGAACCCCATTCAATAGCTGCCAATACTGGAAAGTCTGCCAACTGGAGAACAGGAATGTCAGACAATGTCTGCACCGCCATGCTGCAACTAAAGTTTAACCTTTCAAAAGAAAAGCTGTGATAGCAGATGCGTGCGTGCTCGAGGTGTGATGGAACTCCCTAACTTTAATTTGTTCTGTAAGTTTTTAATAGATTAAACTTATAAAGAACATTTTGTTGTTAGGGCAGGACCAGGATGGGTAGAGGATATTTTCTGGGCGGAAAAATGTCGGCAATTCCCGATTCGAAACTTACTGAAAATTGGTGCCTACTTTCCCGAAAGTCGAGACTGGGACGGTTTCTTTAAAATTCTTTTCCATTTTTACTAAAACCTCCTTCGCTCGACAGTTCATAGTTCATCATGGTTTCCGTTCCAAGAGGATGATGATGCGTGGTCAGCACGACGACTCCTCATTGTCGCTTTATCTTGGTCTCGAGACCGGAGTCTACCTACTACTTACTAATTCAAGTAGCTCTCCAATTGATATCATGATGTTATCACAGAAATCCTCCGATGGAATTCGAACTCGGAACCGGCAATTCTCACAGCCTGGAGACAATTTATTTACAATATGATAGAACATCAATCAATCGATTTCTGGCTAAAGATGCCAGTTTTTAGTCTGGGGAGTATTATCATGTTCCACTTCTCCAAGAAATGGACTGCAGGGCAAGAATAACTGCAAAATCTGAATGATGGTTCCATGAAACTGGGTTCCGGAAACTATGTAGCAAGTAAAGTGCGAGAAGATCAACTACAAAAGATGAGAAGACCACATTTCTTCACCTGCAACAGATGCAAAGGAGTTTGCTCTGCATCTTTTTCAGCTTGACCAGCAGCTGTTTCTATTGTATACGTTTTGTCGCACCTGGAATTTTGTTTTTCCTTTGGGTCAACTTATCAACAACTTAATTTTAAAAGAAAATGCTCGCACTTGGTGCCAAACCAAGACAGCCTCTTCCTCATCTTTTTCACCCTGCCATTTCTCGGTTAACCCTGTTTTCCATGATATCCCATAATACACGTAGGTAAATGTAGTTTGTTTTCAACTACAAAGCTCTCGAGGAAGGTATATCTCATTTTTTTCGTTCTGTGGACATTACTATTATCCCTATGCTTGAGAGTTGTAATGTGCACTTGTACTTTAAACTTGTTTTCGAAATTTTAAACCCAGGGCGTAACGTCACGGACTTTGGATCGGCAATGGGTTTGAACCCCACCGCCGACCATCCTGACTGAGGTTTTCCATAGTTTCAACAGACGAATGTCGGGATGGCACCTTAAGTGAGTCCTTACCCATCGTCTCCCCTTCCCTATTCTAGCCTGAGTCAAAGATGCCTAAAGGTCATAAATGAATTCAAATTCTAGAAAATTCAAGGTTTTAAATAAGGATTCTCTCCACAAATCTTCCTTGAATTGCATGTTAAATACCTAAGCAGAAAGACTACACCGACTTTTTAATTATTATTTCCATACGGGGAGGGGAAGAATACAAGTAGGAAAAGTCAATTTAATTACCAGTATTTGCCCAGTGAGTAAACAAGAAACAGGAAAACTCTTTTAGTTACACTCGGCTGAACATGGAATGGATTTTCCGAAATTCTGAAGATGGTAATCCCGATTTTTTTCTTATCAGCTATTCGAATATGAACAGACACGGTCTAGGTAGGTATTCATCATATGTACCCTGCATTTTTCTGCATTTCACCCCTGCTGTTTTATTAGTAAGTTTTTATGAATTTAGTCTGTCTGTCCTTATTTTCTGTCTAGTTCAAATCTTGTACCCATTGTCCAACAGACTTGTGTGCCTCATAACAATACAGAAATCAACTATTATTAAAAAAAAAAAAAAAAAAAAAAAATGAATTTTGAAATTGAAGATATGGGTAGCCTCATTTTGAAAATAACTTTTAAGAATTGTTTAACTGAAAATAAAAGCGCGGGCGCACTCATGGCAAATACACCTGATTTCTTTTAGCTAATATTAGTATTAACATGAACGTCCCTTTCTATGAACATCATCTTAAAAGTTATAAATGGCTGGGGGGATGGCTTTTTACTTCGTTTGAATTGAATTTAAGGCCATTATGCAACTTTTGGCTCAGGTCGATTGGATAATGATGGATTTATTGGTGGATTGAAAAAAGTGGGAGGAAACGGAAGAACCACGCACATTGTGTTTGTCCACCGCAAAGTTCACATGGCACGAGTCGGTATTAAACGAGAGGTGAAAGCTCTACCACTGAGCCACCGCGGCCCTTTTCTTTGTTTTCGATAAATGCTTGCTTGAATTTACGGAACTGGGTTTTACCCTTTCTTAACTTAACAAGGGCCATAGCCCCCTAGCTTCCAAATTCCTTTCCCGGACGAATAGATCTAATTGCCGAGTGACGTTATCCCTCAAACGTGACAAGCTTAGGACGTAGGTGCCAGCTCAGCTCATAAATGAAAACAAAACCTTAACAATGTGTATCTTAGCACATCATATCATATAATTGGGGCAAAGTAAAAAAAATAAATTTTGTTCAAGCTATATTTCTGACGTATGGCTATTACATGCTTCGCATCATACATGTTGTAATGACATCACATGAAGATTGTTATTTCTTTTTTTTATTGTTGCTAATAATATTTTTTTTCCTTCACGGTGTCTGACAATTGGTGCCAAGGACTATATTTCTCGTGGATAATGAGCTTTTGAGTATTTGTACTTTGGTTTAAGAAGCACTTGAGAGCCTCGCTGAAGACAACCAAAAGAACGTCCTAGTTTGTCGTTCATTGTCACGGTAGAGAAATATTTTGCAATTTTCGTGTGAATGTCGATGTCCTGATTCCGTAAGAAACAAGACAGAAAAAAAAAATCGGGGTCATGGTTTACGTAATGAACAATTTATCATAAAGTTTCTTCGCCTCTTTTATGTTCTTTTATTTTAACTAATAAATAATTTGTTTAAAAAAACTTATTCTATGAAGAAACATCTGTGTTGATCCAACTAAACGAACTGGTTTTGTACAGATACCAACCAGATTCTCAAGACGATACGAATCTTCGTAATAATTCTTAAAGTGATCGGGAGCAGATTAGAGCGTATTCCCCCATTTTCCACGATGGAACAATATATCGAAGGTAAGGTCAGAGAAATGGTCTACAAACAATAATGTTGAGAAATACAAAGAAGCAAACAGATCAGACTCACGCAGATTACAACAATGTGCCTAATGATTGTGTAGTAAACCCTAAGTGATTTTTATTCCCAATGTTTTTTTTTTTTTTTTCTTGCATATAAGAAACTGACCTGTGTTCACATTAAAGAGCTACTACATAAGAAGTGTGCAGAACGATGTTCTCGTAGTCTTGGACGATTTGCCTTTATGTTGTTTTAAAACTAAATTGTTCTCGTTGCTTTTTTATGGTGTTCTGCGCTCTAGATTCATGCATGCTTAACGTCGAACAATTTAGTTAAATTATTTCTTTTTTTGTCTGTATTTCATGTGCTGCATATGCATAATTTCATAGCAATATGCAAATTAAATTAGCGTGGCCACATCACAGTAGGAAGTTAATCTTATGTTCAAAGTAAAAAATAATTATACGAATTACAGTTAACTTGAGTGAGAAATGTATCCACTACATTTCACGAAATAATCTATGATCCCTACCATTGACCTCTATCAAAAAGTGATACTGAACTGATCGATGCCATTAAAATGTTAATGAATATAAGAAGCCAGGGAGCGAAAGGAACAGTTAATCCCGATCGTCCACTTCCAGTCTAATTCAATACGTATATAAAAAAAAGCCAGATCTAACTGCGTTTATGCTTGTTATCACTGTGCGGCCTGTATTTTATTTGCCTTAGTTCTTGAAAAAAAACAACGCACATTTTATTTACAGCATGTTCTCATGCCATGTGGGCTTTGTGGTGGACAATCTCGGGGTTCTCCCGTTTTCTTCATTCCACCAATTCATGCCATCCATCATCATCCTTCCGGCCTTTTTATAACTGAAAATTTAGGATTTAGTCTCGTCTACATTTCGACACTACTCGATCACTCTAATATGGTATCGTTACGTAGAGGTCGATAGGCACTATAAACTTCTTTTTGAGCGGAAATTGGGACATTTTCACACACATAGACGTACCCAGAGTTCGATTTGTAAGGGAAGAAGGTTGGGATAAGAACCCCCCACTTTTGGAAATTTCACAAATTGAACACTGCTTTATACACACTTGAAGATATATATATACGGCTGGACAAAAAAACACCTTTAAATTCTTGTTGACCTTTTTTAGTAATTTTTTTTAGGAAAACCGCATTCTTCATTGGTCAGTAATTGTTGTCACCGTAACAGACTAAAATAATTCAGTCAAAGCAACAGTAAGAAATCTTCATAACTACTAACTTACACAACCTGAATTACAAACAACCCCTGCATTAATTAATAAACAATTGACTTACATTGTATGTGTGTACGATAGTTCAAACTTTAAACCAGTGATTTAATAATTGTTTCAAACGCACGTTACCAGCATTTGAAATAAACGAATACAGAATGTCTCGCAAGAAGCCTTTTTAGTTACTCACTTAGCATATTTTGTTAATGCAGTTAAGCAAAGTCGTGATGCCATTGTTTGACTCGCTTGAGTTGTGTAATTTTTTTAAGTATCTATCTACAAGAACGCGCCGGAAGTCGAAAGTGTCCTTCACCTGGAAGAAGACTTCATTAACAGAGTCAAGCAGCGGAAGACTTCATTAAGGATTATCAAGTACTAAAATCAACAAAGAATAGGTCATGCTATCACGGGTATAGAGAGATGTTTCTCCGATTTAAAAAAATTGTTTGCTACAGTAAGTCTCGAGAAGCGTATTAATATTATTATTATTACCACAATTTTTATTTCGTCTTGTTACGCACTGTGACAGACCACAATTACATTCTTATCGTGTTTCGTAATAAAATTTTGCAAAGGACGCATAATATTGCGCAGTCACTACAGTAATGTTTCCTTGAAATTACTCTTTGTTGCTAAGAGGAGGGGAGGGGGGGGGATCTACTTCTTTCCAAGACAATATGTAGCGTCTGATACATAGATATATATACAGGATGTTTAAAGAAGGGTGGTCGTAATTTGAAAAGGGAACACATCAAACGGAAACAAGCTCACTTGTAGAAATTTAAAATCATGGGTAGTTTTGGAGCTAGGGCACCAGAATCGTTATAAACACTACCTAATAAGTTGACTGATAAAGTAGTAAGACCTGTCAGGTTACAATGTTCTACCCAAATGCCATTTTTTTTTAATTGTACATTTTTAGATTGATTAATTTTTGTATTATCCTGTTTTAGTAATAGTCTATAATATTGTGCAAAGTTACCTTGAGTCCCATTATCACATGTCGTTGTGAACTGGAAGGTTCTGGTCTGATTAATGGCATCTAGGTTTGTGTGGAGGGACTGGAAGGTAGGGGCATATCTAAATTGTTGCTTTTCCTAGTGCATTGATTAATTCTTGACACACTACCACTGCCGGTGCTTAGTTTTGGTTGATTCTTAATGTGTATTTCCCACATATTGTCTATATCCGATATATAGAAGTGTAACAGATTTGATTCTATGATTTCACGTTTGTTTGAGGCCAAATGTTTTGACAATTTCGACATGGCTTTTCTGTTTCCCTTACAACCGAATATGCCTTTAACCAAATACTGATACCTCCTTTGGTTTTAACTGTGCAGATATTGTTACATATTTTACATCCGTATGTGCCTAATGTATTTTTTTCGATGCTGCTCCTACAAATTCAAGCTTACATAGTTCAAACTTTCAGGGATATGCCGATTTTTTATTTTCGTTTTTCTTCTTTGTTGAAATCGCTTGATTGTTGTTGTGAATATCAAAACCTATAATAATGAAGCTCTTTCAACAATGAACAAAACGGAAAATTAAAAATCGGCATTGATCGAACTCCTGAGTTGGTTATGAACTTTCTTCCCTGGAAGTTTGAACTCTCTAGGCTTGAATTTGTAGGATCAGCATTGACATTCCGTGCAACGATAAAAATACATTAGGCATATACGGAGATAGTGCTGCCATCTTTTGTTGGAGATCGTTGCTTAGATTAGATCTCATAATGTAGACCTACTGTTGTTTGAATTGGATATGTAATCCCGGATTGTCAATACTTAACGGGATTATAGGAGATAGGAGTTCAAGGGATAGGGTTAATTGAGATTGAAATATTTACATATCTAAAAGTTAGAGACAACCTCCCTCTCACGAATTTCATAAAAATTGATCCAGGAACGAATTCACTTTAAAATAACACTAATACTAGCTAGTCTCGGTGGTCGTCAGAGGTTTCGAGTTCGAATCCTGGCTGAAGCAAAGGTGTTTGTGGATTTTTAAAAAAAGTATTTCACTCGTATCGGGACCAGGGTAAGTCACAGTTACTAAAATGGCTCAAACGAGAACAGTTTATCAACGTGTTAATACTACTACTGCTATTTCTTCTACTCGTACTACTATTGCTACTACTATAATAATAATAATAATAAGCAACATATAAACTAGGCATTCGCCCACCTATCTTTTAATAAACTAAACCACAAAATAGCAGAATAAAATGTAAAGTGGCATTTGTAGTCTCTTATTTGTCTTTGCAATACAAATAATCTCCAGGGACGTATTTGAGGGGGAAGGGGGTCCGTCCTTCATATTTTTTTGTAAAATTAGTCTAATTTTAGACAAAATTATATAAATTCCACGTAAATTTCACACCCAGACAGGTCTCGGACACCCCGAAGGTGCTGGGCTCCTGAAACCAACTTCTCGATACGTGCCTGGAAGTCTGCGAACAACTTGTCTGTACTAAAATAAAACCAAGCCGATAGACAAACATAATATAGATCTCAATATGATATATGATAGACCATGTTCTTGAAAACTAACAAGAACTCAAACTTGAAAGAACAGTTAAAATTAAGAATAGCAACATGTACAACATCAAAGTGACAGGTATTGGAAATTCAATATATTTAATTTCCTCTCAGAGGTAAATAAAAAAATAGAATGTCTATGGGCAACCTATATTTTGTTGTTATCCTATTTATACGTGGCCTTTGAATTAAATTTATTCTATGTATGTTTACATACAAAAGGAGAGGCCTACATTTGTTTATTATTTTAAATAAATGAACGCAATCATGATCAAATTGAACATTAAAATAATTAAAATAAGGCTTGGATCCTTCATAGCATTTTATGCTATTATTTCTTAAGATGTGCAATCCAATTTGCTTCTGTTGATTTTAGAAACAATCATGTTAAGTTGTTTACTTTAGATACTTCGAACAGATATTTTGAATTGATTATCTGACTGATTCCTAATTGTTTTTTTCTTAAGAGATATTAACAGGGATCGCCATTACCCAGTTTCCGATTTGCACAATTTCCAGAGAGGGGGATTTTTTCTCAGAATGTAGAAAAAACCTGTATTTTATAGCCGTTCATATCCCAGGCTTGGAGGATATCGGAAAACAGAGCCAGGGAAGAAATTCCAACCATCCCCCGCTTTAAATCGAACACTGGTCTCACCCAAAATTTCTCAACCATAGTCTTAATATTTTACATACCTCACCACGGTACGGCTATAGAAAATGGTTTAAAAAAAAATCTTGACAACTGGAAAAAATAAAAAATAAAACGCGTATGCCCTTTACACCGCTCCCTTTTAATTTTAAATGTCCCTCCACTCAAACGCCTTGGTGATTTCTCCAGACTGGTCTAGAGCTAGACCATCTGTCCTATCGCGTAGACGTCAAGAATAGTTTGCTTAGGAGGAGAAGTCAGTTTTAGTTAACATTTATTCAATATACAGAAAACACGTAGGGCCTACTGTGTGTTTTTCTCATACAAATAAAATCTGTTGGGTTGGGCCAGAATCCATAGTAGACGATAAGTCTCTCACAAGCATACCACAAACCGACTGTAAACTTTTCTCTCTAAAAGTATATTTGTATTTGACCTGACAAACTTGTAACAAATAGTTGTAAAAAAATAATAATAATAATAATAAATAAAGCCCATGAAAGAATAAAAAACGAACTTACCAAGATGATGATGCTGACGGAAATTTTAATGGAATGCTGTCCCAGATCTTGTAAGCTACAACTCTGTGTAGACTGGAAAAGCGAGACGAAATGCTGCGGGATCACTCGACTCACGTGTTTAGAACCGGGCTGTCCAAGATTCCAACGTGTGCGCTCCGCTCCACGAATAATTCAACACTGACTGCGTCCGCCCGCCGCGCCGTGCCGTGGCTTGTGACTGGCTGGCTGTTCTGTGAACTAAACGAGACACGGTCGACAGAGTTCAAGAGAAACATTTGTCAGAAACGCATTTGGCAACCGCGTGCCTTCGACAGTATTCGGGCCTACCCCCCTCTTTCCCCGTGTGTCACTTTAAAATCCGCCCATTTCACTGTGCCACAGCGCTTCATTCAGGCGACACTAGGGTGCATGCGTACTCCCGGAAGTACCGGATGGGGACCGGAAGTTTGATTGAGTGTAAGCTCCTGTGGCAACTTCCGACAGCACTCAGAGGGGTTTGATGATGTGATAAATGCTCCTAAACAACAACACCCCGGGTAATGTAGTAAGCAACTCAAATGCCATAGGTTATCGTTTATTAACGTAGAATTACCAAAGGTCCTTCTCCCTTCGTTATGAAAGATTACTTTTTTAAAGGGGCTTCAGTAGATTTTTTTTTTTTCCAATCTGGACCAATGAAATTTTGGAAGTTGTAACCCACAATTTTAAGAGATTACTTTTCGATAAGCAATTGGAAAGCCCGGCTGGCGGATGAAATCCGCCATTATGGACATTTCGTTTGATAAATATAATAAGTATTAACGGGGTAGCTTTCCAAAGTTTTATTTTATCTTCTCATTCGTCCAGTACTTTTTAAAAAAATATGGAGAGAAAAAAACACAGGGAGGCGTCTTAGTAAATAATGGCCTAATTTCTGCTAAAAGTCACATATCTCCGCCCAAAGTAACTTCTTTGCAACACTTATCCTTTCATATCACAGAATTTTGTAATGAATAGTTTGCCTTCTTTACAAAATTGTAGTAATATATCATTATTTCGTTCTCCTGAATTCTCAAAGTAAATTTTAAAATATGGTGGAGGTGAGCTACCTATATGTCATGTCTTAAATGCATCTTTTTTTACTTTGAATTTATTTTGCTTTTTAGGCAACTTAAGCTCAGGCCGGGATACAGTGGGATAGGGAATATTGGAAGGAAGTCGACCAGGACCTAGTTTGAAGGTGCCATCTCGGAATTTGCCAGGTGTGACTGAGGAGAAACTCTGGAGAAACCTCTGGGATCGTTCCCAGGATCTTCCGATTTGTAAGCCAACGCTTTATGTACTGAGCAATGGTCACTCGGTAAGGTTTTTTTTTTTTAACTCATCCTATAACCTGAAGTCCATAGTAATTATTTTCCTTCATTCATAAATTGGTTACGTTGGGTTGGAAGACATAAAATGACTATTTATAGAACGTGTCGAAAACCGTTTTGCAGGAAAGAGATTTTTCCCGGCCTCTCTCCTCCGTCTCCTAGATTTCCGCCACTAGATCTTAGCCAATAACTTCCTTTCCAGATGCGTAAGTTCTGCGAACATCTAAACTTAACATTAGAGAATCTGTCTCTGTCGTGCGTCACTTCCGCTATAATGGAATTCTCTGAAGATGAAAAGCAAGCAGCAACAGCACGGACCGGATTAATCGAGCTCTACCTTCTATCATCTCCGGAAGTTTCCATTCATTCCATACAAAAGACAATTACATGAAAGGCCTTTCTTTTTTCCTTCTCTTAATAACGAATGAGTCCCTTTTATACGCTGATCAACGAATCCTCTTATTATAAGGCAATTCATTCATCGACGCGGTTGTTCTTTCATTCGCTTTTAACATACGAGAGTTCCCATTTTATTTGGACGTTGATTTAGAGCCACAGAATCTCGGGATGGTCAAGAGGTTAGCGCGCTCGCTTTTTGTGATCACGGGTTCAATTCCTGCGGGATATCATTGAGCAGAGTGGGTCGGAGCTCTCTTTATCAAAAACTGTAGGTTCTGTTCTTGAAAGTTCACTAGCAATAACAATTCATTCAAACAATTTAGAATCAGAAAAGATCCGCAAAAACAAAAGCAATAATAATACAATAGTATGCAATCAGTAACGATGCAGACTTCAGATCGGCAATGGGGAGGCAAATAGGTTCCAGCTCCGCGATCGGAGCTCGCCATCCTGACTAAGGTTTTACAGTGTTTTCCTCCATTTCACCAGGCGAATGCCGGGGTGGTATCTGAACTAAGGTCCTGGCCACTACCTTCTTCATCATTGCCCCCGGAAGAGTGATCACCGAGGAACGTAATCGCGCAGATGTTAAAGAATTAGACCAAAAGTTGCAAGTTTCAATCCATAAAAGAATGTTTCAAAAGTGATGTTGAACTGAGTGAATAAAGACTGCATAGAGAGTTTGTTCAAATTAATTATCAAGAAAACTGAATTTACAAAAGTTTAGCTTATAGTGCAAAGAACACAAGAAAATATTATTCAGAAGTGACACGAATTTGTTAAAATAGAGCCACGCATTTTTTTTATCGCAATTTTACCGTAAAAACTTGTTCTTATAAAGTTATGAGGGGAAAAAAGCCTATTTGTTCTTCGTGAGTGCATTTTTCAAAAAATAAAAAATAAAATCGTGTTTTCTAAAAATACATATAATAATAATATTTATCATTCATTCATTATTGTTGGAAAATGCAATACCATGGAAAGCTGCCAAGTTAATTACATCATATTACACATGTAATCCTAAGGAACATACTTTGTGTGCACACCAAAGCAAAAACTCTGGGGAATTGATTCGAGGACTACTGGCACACCGATCCGGTGCTGTAGTCACCAGATCACAGAACCACTCGTCCTAAGGGTGTGACTGACTTACGGTGAAAGAGTCGTGGCACGTGATGGTACTTTAGTGCATTGAGACGAAAGCGGAAGTGTAATCAAAACAAAATTGAAATAGATTTTCATAGTTAGTTGTTCCAACAAGCTTGATTCATGCTTGTTTATCAATTTCAACAAAACATCAAGCTTGACAAAGTGAAAACAAGTGACTGACAACCTTGTTACAATCTGGCATTATATCTGGGTAGTCTAGCTAGTTTGGAAATGGGTTTAAAAATCGATTACGAGGTTTGTTCTCCACAATTAGTGAAGTTAAATAAAAGCATGGAAGAATACAGATATTTTCGAAAAATGATGTAATTATTTAACTGCCATTTTGATGTAATTTAATCTCTCCTCACACGCAACCCAAACACATTGTTGTTGTGGGAGTTGCATAAGTATATGTGAGTTATCTTCGTGACATTAGCTAATTTTAGGATACACTAACATTGAAATACCACCGCATTACCAAGAATTGTCGAGTGACAAATATCATGCAGAATGCAGGCAATACTTGTGGAGTCAACTGGCGGCAAAATGTTTTAGGGTCAGTTCTACAATCGACCGCTACACTTCTAGTCAGCGCTAAGTTGAGACCAAGTCTGATTTTGGCCAATGAGAGTTGACCTCAACTTAGCGTAGACTACAAGTTTAGTGGTCGATTGTAGAACTGACCCTTATTTGAACTACTCTTGCGGTAATGTCGTGACACGAAATTATCAACCCTTGCCCTATACTATAACTTCATTTTTTTTAAAATATATATTCTACCTTTTACATTAACGAAACTACAGCGCAACCATCACCGCACCGGAACGTTCTTCACAAAATGCAATGAGTTTGATCTAAATCGGTGCTTTCATTCAAAAGTTATGCCTGGACAAATATTAAAAAGAACAAACTTGCGGCCTCCTTTTTCGAACTTCGTTTTAAAGCAAGCAGTCGTCAATAAGATATTGGAACAGGAACTACGTTAAAAGATTAAATCAATGAATGAGTAACCTTACTATCAGTAACAGTTTCAGTTATTTTAACCGTCGTGAAAGCTCAAATGAGTGTTTACTAATAGTTTTTATGAATGACCGAGAGTTCAATGTATTAAGCAGCTGTGTTCTTC
>JAGDQP010055966.1:0-13031 GCA_022664845.1 Lepisma saccharinum
ATTTACTATGATTTCACTTTATGTATCAGTTTTGTATTAGTTGTCTTTAAACACATTAATTTATATCATATTATTATTTATTTCAGCATTGTTTGTATCACTTGTCTGGAAAAGCATCACTGTTCAATAGTTTGTAGTCACAACACTTTTGTATCACTTGGAAAATGTTTGAGTCTGTATATATCTTACTTATGCACAAATAAAAAAGTTCCTTGTTAGTACAAATCATTTATTTTATTTCCTATACAAATACCAGTCCTTGTGTATATTCAAAGTTGAAAGGAGTGAAGATCTTTGTTGGTACAAGTCCATGGATGCAATGTATCTTTCACCCATAAGATTAAGCGGATTCTGTCCTTACATTCGGAATCTGTCATCATTTTCTTGTAAGTCGTAAGAAATTTATGCAGTATATCAATAGAATCAGTGTGGGATTCAGTAAATTTCTGGTATATCTGATCACAAACCAAGGGAGTTGTTAATACATCAACCATGCGAAGTAGAATAATTTCCTTGCTTAAGTCTACACACTCGTGGTCAAAGTCAAAGGAAATATCGTGAAAGCACTCATCACAAATTATACTAAAGCAAGGTGTCCATTCTTCAAGACTTGACAGCACACAGTCGACACTCACCTCGGCAAATGTACACTCACAGTGAGCCAGTTTCCTGATTCAGCTGCAGCAGACTAAGTCACAATCGAATCGTCATGGCAATTTATTGACTTCATCAACCAATCAGATTATTTAAATTCAAATGACGTCATTACCTAGTATGCTAGTGTTTGTTTGCTTAGTTCTTGTTACAACTCTACAAAAATGCTATTTTATTCATAGAGCCTACTGGAGCACGAGACGAGTGTATTAACACTTTTAAAAGTTTTGTAGTCACTAAGTTCAGCTTTGGATACTCCTTTTGCAGTTCGTATCCTGTGAGATATGCAACTTAACAATACTAGTAAGATACTTTGCTTTTGGAAATGTACTCTAACATCCGAACATATCAGACAATAAGAAAACTAGGTGATATCATTTTATTAAAATAATCCATGGTTGGCAACACTTAAAAGTTTGGTATAAGTTGGCAACTCTTGTTGTCGTTGCTGAATTACTATACAAATGGTAAAGAATAACTTATTAAATTATTTTAAGATGGAAACACTGTTAAGTGTAAGATGACAACACTGCTTGTTCAGCAATGCTAGCTGCCTGTGATATTCTCTCACAGACTCTTTCCCCCCACCTGTCTCCTACTCTTCCTGTTTCAAGTAAACATATGGTTGCAGGCTGTGAAAGCAAGGCATGGACTTCCGGTGTGCAGTGCTAGTTTCTTACTGTGTGTATGTGTTTGTGTGTGTTTCTGACGGGGTTCTGCAAAAGTTGGCATATGCGAGGGATGTCCTTGCATCAGGCGATAACATTCATCGGTCAAGTCCCGTAAACTTAGGAAATATTCTTTCATTATACTACCTAAGATTCTGCCATTGAAATATATAAAAGTAAGTAATTGTAATTTCTCAATACCCATCTATTTGTCTTTATCTACCTTACAAAACACTATATACAAAGGCTCTACCCAGTTTAATTCATTAATATATTCAATACAAGTCAGCTATATGGTCTCAGGAAAGGTAGATTTATCAACCCGTGTCGTATAAGGAGAGAGTACATTGTAATTCTAAGATGTCAATCACTTGAATTGACACAACAAGCAGTCCAACAGACCTCATTTTCTTCTTATATTATGAGTAAATGTGGTTCCAAACACTCTTTTTGGCTATAATCAGCTCTTTCTAGCTTTCATTTGATTCAAAGTAGTGCAAATGCTGTTTATCTTCTTAACCAAACAGTCTTTTCGAGCATAACGTACATGCAAAATCGTTATATACTCTTAAAAATACAACTGAAAGAGTAGATGGTATCTAAAAATCATGTTCAAGCTACTTCAAATGTGAATTTTCTCGCTATATATTGTTCGGTATTATATAAATCCACGCTTTTCACCTTCAAATACACGTTCAACCTAGTTTCAATGACGGTTTTCTTGTTACGTATTGACTACATATGGTTCTTAGGACCTCTCTTTATATTAATAAAGCGCGTAATATGGGCAATTTTGATTTACCAGAGTTGATTTCTCAATTAATATGCAAACTGTGTAAGTAAAATAATGTCTACACTCCATTCTGAACAGTCCCTCACGCGAGAAAATCGAAACAATGAGTCCTTCGTACCATATTTTTCGTGAAGATATAGTTTGTTTCTCTACTATTCGTGTTGAAATACCTATTTCAATGTTGAATATTAACAAAATTGTATTGCACATGGTCAAATTCGGGTAATCATCCATCTTAGTGGCGCCATTTTCATATTCAAGAACTTGTTTTGTAACAACTAACCTCTAATATGGCGTTATTCTCGTATTTTCAGGTTTCAAAAGTATCTTAAAGACTAGTTTTCTGCTTAAAATCATGTTTGAATATCTCTTTCATAGTGCTTACCGATAAATAAGAGGACTTCATTCTCTAAGTTTCACATCAATTAGTCTTTTCGTGTTTAATTAAACCTCTTTCTACTTCAAATGTTACTTTTCTCCCTATATATTGACTGGAAGAAGCCCCTTCCTGATAACAAACACCGAAATAGTTGTAATTTCATCTGAGAAGTCGGCTTTAGGCACATATAATCATGTTTGTGCTATAGATTACCACTAAATAATTCTTTCCAGGGGTAAAATACAGTGCAAGAGTCATTTCTAGTTAAATTATCTGTTAAATAAGTTCTCCAAAGTGATAGTTTGAAGTTTAATTCATTCTTTTCCTATTTCAAAAGAGGTCTTTTCTCCTAAAAACGCCAATGAATACCTAAGTAAAGCAGGAAATAGCCTTCAAAACAGTTGCTAATCGGATAAGTTCTACTTAAACATGCGTGACAGAAGACGTATTATATAGGTTTCCATTGCAAAAAACAATAAACGCTTTGTATTAGGTTAAAATCAGATTTCAAATATGGTCCAGATGCGTCTCGTATGCTATTCAAGGAATAATCAGCCTGTATTAACGTAGATATCTTAAAAGTAGCGTCTATAATTCTGTTACATAGTTTTTGCATGTCCTCTGAGACAATATATATCTAATATTTCAACTTAAAATAGATTTCTATAGTTCTTTGTACACTTTCGGTACGCTAAGTAGCTCACAAATAGCGATATTGTAGTAATTTCGACTTTAAAAATCTTAAGAAACATCTCAAAAGTAAAATATTAGGAAAACTTTTGCTTACAAATGCATTAATCACATATTATACACTTGTTTGGGTTCAATAAATGTACTTCTAGTGTTCAAATTATTCGAGAATTGGTACTAATGCAGTAATTTCGGTTTATATTGACTCAAGTCGCACGGTTCTACATGTAAAATATGTATATTTCATCGTCTCAGGACTTCAAATCATTCATTTATACAAATAGAGGTGTGAAAACAAGCAAAAAACACTTCTTATGCAGAATAATCACATCTCTGGAGTAGAAATTAATCATAAAAGATGATAGTATTATACTAAATTCTTCTTATACAGATGTCAAAACACAAGGCAGCAATTCCATTACAGGATGCGTAAGTATCTATAATATTTATCCTAACTATGAAATATATTTCGTATGAAATCTCACTGGTTTCTTGTGTTTAAATATTCAGGAAGAGTTCGTATAAAAATCACGCATTTTTCTTACCATCTAGTTGACACAACATCAGAAAAGGTTTCTACTTCCTTGAATCTTCTCTAACACTGCGAAAATTAAAACGATATTTGACGCGTGCCCCCAACAGATGCCACAGCAACAATTAATGTCTGGACACACACACTTATTATCTCTCCCAGTTGGCACAACCAAACTTCCGGTTCTCACGGTCGTAAACCTTCACGTTCCTCTGTTAGGTCAAGGGGGTGAACCAAGGGCCCAAAGGTGAACTCCGTAATGTCCAAAACATGTCAGTTTTGTCAAAATAATGGCCAAAAATCTCAAATTATGAGCCCAGGTGCTTCCGTTTCGGTGGGTGGGCTCGGAGATTCTAGCAACCCACTACTATTTAATGATTAATTACCTCCATCTATTTATTAGAAAGAGGCGAGAGGCAACAGATGTTTTCTTTCGTCTCAACATTTCAAAACAGAAGAAGGAGAGAGTAAAGAAAAAGTTCTCACTCCATCTACCGGTTGCTTTGACAAATTTAGCTTGTGTTCAGACGAATCATTGCGAGAAGCATGATCCAAACACTGGCTAGCGTTTTTGACTTCAAGACGATACTTGAAGAGGTAAGCGGGTTCGAGTCTTGCTAAGTCCCTCTCCGTCCAATCATTTCGACATATCTAGCGTATGTCTTCTTGATTTGATATTGAATTCATCTTACGACAGGATAATACAACAATATTAATTTCGAATGAGTGGTCGTTATAGGGTGTTCATAAAATAATTGACATTTATCTGAATTATAAAATAAAAATTAAATACAAGTAATTGTATGATTAAAACAATGAAAATATAAGATGTTGAAGGCAATATGTACATCAAATGACTGAAAACTTGATAGGAAATTGATTATTGACTATTTCATGTTTGATACTATTAACTAATGCATAGAGTATACACTGTATGGACAAAAAGGTGGTACCATATTGAACATTAATTATTTATCGTATTGATGCAATTAAACACAGTTAATAAATCGTTATTACTAAACATTTAAGGTATTCAGTCTATAAACATATCAATTTCATGTATTACCACACCCTCCTTCTACCACATGTTGTACAGACTCCTAAAAATGGCAGAGGACGCAAATTCAAACATGTTGTATAAAAATCCTAAGGGATCCTGATTATCTCCCCATTATACTACTGGGCACGAACGGGCTGCAGGTTTTGTAGTACTATGTTAAACAATGATTTTGGTCATAAGAACAAGTTATTTGATTGTGGGACATCGTGGGACTTTCGACTTTTGCATCACGACATTTGAAAATCGACAATTTACAAGCGTATTTTAATTGTTTAAGTTATACAATAACAATTAATATACTTACTTTCAACAGTTTTTTCCATTTGAATGTATGCCAAACTAGTAAACAGTAAAAAATACTCTGCGCCGTCGAATATAAAATACCGATAGCGTTTCAATGTGGCGATATGCGACTCGCCATTCACGAGAGGTTACAGCAGCTTAAAGTAGTCAGCTGCTTATACTGACAGTTGTAAACGCTCATTTTGAAGGCGGCAGGTACCAACCTAACTATTGAGGGACTTAAACCTTCCCTACTTACAACTTTGTTTTGGGGACTTTTCGCCACGTTTTCGGTATTTGGCACCATAGTGCGACGCCTGTCCAACATTGACTAGACTTAGTATAACAGTGATTCTCAAAGGGTACGCACTGGCACACCAATATGCCGATAAATGTCTGCCTTCCCCGTGCCGCGCAGCGAGAGCACAAATAGGCTATTTTTTTTATTAAAATGATAAAATAAATGTAAAGTGAAATATATATTGTACCTAGGTATATGTTTAAGAACTTTATTTATTAATACAAGAGGAACAGTACATCGGAAAAAATTAGACTTGATAAAATTATTGAGTCTATAGTCCATTTTTTATAATTAAATACCGATTTGCTTATTATACTAACTTAGTCTGTCATAACAAGATATGAAACCTGGACTTCCCGGAACCATCACAGTTCGTATTCCATTTTGGGTTTCTAATTTTATGGCATGGCACTCCCTTGGCGTGTATAATCACCAATCTTGCATCCCTTTTAGTGAGAGCAATTATTGTATAAGTTTTTGTTCCCTGTGGTTTTTAGTTTATTTCTTTAGTGGTTCTTTGTTCAGAGTGCTGCCGTGTGAAGTCATAACTCTCGGGCCTTGATGTTTCTTTGTTTTCTGGTTTTGTAGTTGCTATACGTCTCTTGTGCTCGACAGCACTAGTATTCTGATGTTTATTATTATTATTAATAGAAGTTTTTTTATTGTATAAGTATTCATAGTTAGTGCTTTGATTGTTGTTGAATTGCTATTAACGTCTAAAGTAAAACATTCAAATTTTAAGGAGTAATTCTTGTAAAATGAATTCCATTTGTTTCATTAACCACTACCAGGATTGAGCTTGTGCCCTTGCGTATAGCAGAGGAGCGCACTTTCAACTTGACCACCTTTATATTATTTTGGATACGTGTTGTTTGTTCGTGTATGAACATTTTGGGCATAAGTGTGCAGAAGATGAGTAGTTTGGTCTGCCTATTCTTTTTTTTTTTTGTATCTTTTACAATAGATTAGAAGAGTTGGGTTTTCATACACCCCTCAATGTGTACGGTTTTGGTAAACATTTCTAAGCGGTCAGGATAATTTTCTAGAGGCTATTGCTTTGGTAACTTGGTTTCTTAAATTATTTTTGCTATTGCTCATTACAGCTCCTAATAATTTATTAAGTTGGATCATCTGATATTTTTGCTTAATGCGCACCTGTTCTGGTAAGAATATCTAGCTTTTGCTTTTTTAAATAATTAATTTGTTTTATTTTTTGGCTAATTTTATATCTTCTTATTCAATCATAATTTCTTCCTCCATGTTTACCATACCTCCATGTTTTTTTGTTTGGAATGTATTTTTGTTTTTGAATTCCATTTCTGTCTTTTGTGTAAGTATAATTGAATGTATTTTTTCTTCAGAACCACCATAAGTCAACCTTTGCCAAATAAGTGACTATTGCAGCAAAGGAGCCTGCCTCATGTAGAGGCATCTTTTGTGCAGAAATCCCAAAAGTCAAAGGCGCCTGAATGGGGTGTACGGTAGCTGCAAATTTGCAATTCCTTGTCTCTCTCTGTACTACTTCCACAGAACAATTTTTAATCGTTCCTGAAAAGCTCGCATTTTTTACTTATGGTGTTTTTTAAAATGTTCAATTATTTTTTATTTTAAAACCAAATGTCAATGAGGAGCGAAAGAAGAATGAATTTTTAATAGGGCATTGAGACTGAAGTGCATTTTTAATGAAATAGGAATAGTGTCATTGGTTGGACAGGTGGGGGTAGGAGTTTCTTATCTCCTAAAATATTTAAGTAGGGACAACGTTATTGTGGTGGTTAGTCTGGAAAAACTATTTTAAACTCGAGGACTATGGGGTCCAAACTGTTACTTTTGGTGTGTTCGTTGTTCAGTAATAATTTATAGTCTTGTCAACAATAAATCAATTTGTACATAAATTTCACAATTAAGAACTTTGTCTTGCTTATGTAAATATTCTTGGAAATCAATCAACGACTGTAAAAGATTATAATATATATGGTACATAATATAAAAAATACTGCGAAAATGTGAAGAACTGTATGAGTATAAATTAGTAAAATACCTCAGATTAGTTTTAGACGTGGAGACAAAGAATATACATGAAAAAGAAATAATAGCTTATTTTGTATTGCGTAGTAGTAGTAGGTGGAAGTAAACATCCATTCTACTGAGTTGTTATTTCTTAACATACCAAGTATTAATCATATGTTAAGTATGTGCGATTACATTTGAACATACCGCCAACTATTTGACGAAGGATAGTAAGTAACTTGTCATCAAAATTAAGATAAGCTCGTCATTATATGTATAGGTACACATGCATTTATGCCACGTAAGGTCATATGTCTCGGCCTTACTTGTTTTCATTTACACCACATTTCCGGAAAGAATGTACACTGAAAGTGTCCCCTTTGCTTTCCGACGAACATTGTGTAAGTGGATGTTTCAAAAAGTGAGATTTTTTTAGATACTACCATTTGTTAAATCGTTGACGATACGTACAACAATCGAACTTCGGATCACCGGTTCATCGAAAATAGTAAAATTTTCACTTCACATCTCGTTCAAAGAATAACTAGGTCTGCAACTAACAAGGAACACTACCCAAGTGTAACACTCCGATTTTGATCAAATTTGGCAGGTAGATACTACACATGAAATAAACGAATACGTTTTTTTTTTTTTTTTTTTTTTTGCGGAAAAATGGTTTTAGAGGACAAAAGTCACCACCCAAAATTGTGAAAGTGGCCGCCCGAAAGGCGAGAAGAAGTGGACCGAAGTGAATGAAATTGTGCACAGATATACTAGACAAATAATAAGGGAATATGTGTTTCGTATTTTCCTGGAAACAACGGGTAGTTGGGGCACAGGCAACTCCAAACATTTGATCATGAAATATCAAAAGTACTAATAACTGTACGTCAAAAGTACCGAAAAGACATGGAGAATTGCAACGAAACTGTGTGTATGGACAATGCGCACAACAGAAGCGAACACGTGTTGTTTAAAGAAGTCAATAGGTGTTTCCCAAGTGTCCCTTCCGATTTGCTTCAAATTTGGCACAGCAGTAGGCAGAGAATTTTTCAAACAGTAGACAGAAAATGTGTGCACTTACATCTGACATTTGTGGGCACGTACCTGTAACGCGTTGCGCGTGGTGCAAAATTTCATTGTGTTTCGACTGTTATTGTACAGACGTCCTTTTCTATGTGACATTTGAACCATAATCAGCTAGTGACTTGTACAATATTTTTTATATGTCTATATCTGTATACATACACATAAATGTGTCGGATCGGAGATATGTTGCAATCTATATATCTCTTTCTGTGAATACAATCTCTATCACGACGTTTTCTTTACTTTCTACTCCCAGTCTTTACTTCGAGTGTTCAACATGTTTGGTGTTTGAAGAGTTATTTGCCTCTCCAAAACTGCCGAGGATACACAGTAACACGTATTTCCTACTTTCAAGCCATCTATGCATTGGCAGACTTTCACTATTTTCACACTAGCCATTTCCTACCTATAGCGTATTTGATAGTAATATGTCGGGAGGGGGGCTTTTACTCCCTTACAATGTTTTTCCACATAAACAAACCAACCATGTGTCGATTTATTTTCTGTCTACTGTTGTTGTGCCAAATTTGAAGCAAATCGGAGGGGACACTTGGGAAACACCTATTGCCTTCTTTTACATCTATAATATCTATGCACAATTTCATTCACTTCGGTCCACTCCTTCCTGCGTTCCTGTGGTAATATTTACCTGTTTTCGGAGGGGAGCCTTGTTTCCCACACTGTTTTCCGCACAAACTAAATAACACTTGTTCGCTTCTGTTGTGCGTATTGTCCCTACACACAGTTTCACTGCAATTCTCCATGCCCTTACGGCACTTTTGACGTACACTTATTAGTACTTTTGATATTTCATGATCAAATGTTTGGAGTTGTCTGTGCCCCACCCACCCGTTGTTTCCAGGAAAATACGAAACACATATTCCCTTATTATTTGTCTAGTATATCTGTGCACAATTTCATTCACTTCGGTCCACTTCTTCTCGCCTTTCGGGCAGCCACTTTCACAATTTTGGGTGGGGGCTTTTGTCCCCTAAAACCGTTTTTCCGCAGAAACAAAAAAAAAACGGATTCGTTTATTTCATGTGTAGTATCTACCTGCCAAATTTGATCAAAATCGGAGTGTTACACTTGGGTAGTGTTCCTTGTAAGTTCAAAGAATCTTGTATTAAGCAGACACACATTTAACTTATGTCTCTCAATAGTATATTTACTTACCACTTGGACCAGAAGAAGATTCATGCCAGCTGCCTTACTGAATGTACACACGCTTACAATTATAAAAGTGTGAAGTAATTTCATGACTCCTTAAAGAAACTATTTTGAACTGAAAATTAAAGAAATACAATTAGAAAGAAAATATTTACTAAAAATGACAGGTTGAAGGTCAGTATATATAGTGTAGATTAAACTGAAACAGCTCATCTTGTAGCAGCCACGTTTTAGATACTGCTACATAGTTATTATAATTAACCCGTTTGTATTTAGCATTAAAGTTGCTGCGTATTAATACATGAAAACTTTCTTTGTACTACGGTTTTCTGTGTCTATATCAGATATTTCAGTTATGTGGATTCTGATTGGTTGAAGTCCCTTAGTCACGTTCCAAATTAACTATTTATTTTTGTTATTTTTTTACTATGGTATTTTTGTGGTTAATTTGAATAAAACAAAAATTCAATCTCTTAATTTATGGATTCAGGAATTTTAAGTTGTATTTGGCTCTTTGAACCATTTTAAGAAATATTGTTTAGCAAAATAGTTCCAAAAGGTTTCCTCTTTTTCTATTCATTTATCCATCGTCATGGAAATGTTTCATTCTTTATCTTTTTATTATAGCGTTGCTATAGAAATGTTGGATTGGATTGAATGTTATGTTTGTTACGCGTAGTAGCGCGAATTTTAAGTTTTGTCGGAAATTTTAGTAATAGTTTAATTAGGTCGATATATCCGTAATGCTGAACTCCTATTAGCATGAAGACTTCCTGTAGAAGTTGTACGGATGAAAAGACGACGATTAATTCCCAATAAATTAGTATTTTTGGAAAAAGGTAAGAAGTGATTGGACTTCTGGAAACTAATGTCCAGAAGTAACTTTGAAGGTGAATTTAATTGGGATGTTTTCTACTGTCATCGATGAAAAGTGTTTTTCTTTTAGATTTTAAGAAAACAAATATGCATGCTTAACTCCCGTTAGTAGAGAGTTTCCCCCTTCTAACCTTTGCACTTTCGTGTTGTTTTGAAAAGTTTTAATATGAGGTGATTTTCGGCTTACTTTTCTTTAAATCTAAGTTTTCCCTCTTTTCATCGTTGGTTTAAGCGAATTCATGCAATTATGTTTAATCACCGAAGGTTCCGGTTCTGCTTTATAGAACGTAAGAAGGTGAGATCATCTTTTGGATATCAATCTTATTTCTTTTCCTAAAATATATGTCTGATATGGAAATGAATTTTAAAGTCGAATATTTGAAATGTTAACTTAAGTCAGAAAAAAAAATGAGAAAATTTCTATTTTAAGGTTTTATTTCAATTTAAATAAAAAGAAGAATTATAAAAATTCAAATGATATTAATGTGATTTTGTTCCAATAGTTTGTATAACTAATTAAAAATGCTAATTAGTTTTATATGATTTTGAATATATTCAAAGTAATGCCCTAGACAAACGAATAATATTATAATTATTACTTCAGTTTAGCGACTTTTGTATTATGAATATCGACTCGAGACTAATTAATAAAATATGTAAATTTTTACTATTGAAATATCTTAATGCTTATTAGCTATGTCAGAAAGCTTGAATTTTTAAGTTCTAAAGAGAACTTGATAAGTTCAAAATAAAATTTTGTTAATTTCAAAATATAAATATTTTCTCAACGATTATTAATTAAGCGATTTTGAGTAGCTTAAAGGAATGATAGATTAAGGCGTGGTTTAATTTAAGGCAAATTGCGGTTTTTCTTTCAGTGATTTTTCTTTTTGGTTTAGTATAATTACCTGAAATAAGATCCGAAGTTTACCGTACTTCACCGTGGAAGGTATTTATACTAAGGGAGTTGTCTCATATTAGATTGGACTTGATGCGATTAGTTTGTCGTTTAGAGAAGGAGAACTAATATTAAAGTAAGTTTCGATAATATGTGATATTAATAGAGAAGATTTCTGCGAATCGTGTTTAATTATTTAACGCGTTTATACAGTGTGGTGCAAAATTCCGTTTACAACGCTTGGGAAAGAATCTACACATGAAAACACCAACAAAAAGTTTAAGTGACAGTTTGTTAAATTCGGCGTCATTTCCGAGTTACAACTGTCGCAAATGGAGGCAAAACGACGTGTAACACCTCATTGCGGACAAAGGAAAGGTGCAACAGAAAGCGGTAAAAAACACTTTAGTAACGCCTGAATGACACAATGGTGGCAGAAGCAGGGCGGTAGGGACGCGGCGCAAGGAATTTCTCAAAGGGTACTGATGTGGACAGACTGACATGCGGAAAAGGGATGCAGAATACGAGGAACGGTGGACCACGCATATACGATACATAACCTGAACCACCGGGAGTGAGCAGTGGCGCTACCGAAGGGGCCAACGGGAACTTGCCCCCAACAGGAAACTTGTTCTCCGAAAGAAAACAACAGTGTACTGAAGCACATTGGTAATGCGAGCAAGGTGTTACCCCACCCCTAGACAACCACTACCAATGCCAATGAACTCTCGTGAGGTTTGCCGAAAACGTTTGCGAGCGAGATAGTCATTGTCCCAGAAGCCAAAAAACTATGATTTGGAATAAAATGGGGGGACTAGATGAAACTTTCAGCACTTGTAGACTGACATGTATAGAGCACGTAAATACGTGATAGACATTACAAAAGGGTAGCTATCCAAGATGACGGCCATTCAAAATGGCGCCCGACACTATTTATTAAAATCAACATATCTCGGCTCTGAGTTATCCGATTTCGATTATTCTTTTTTTTAAAATACAAGATATTTTTATTGGCTACATTTATGTTTATTAGCAATATTTTCGTAAATCTAATAGTTTTCAGTTAAATGTAAAAAATGTTTCATTTTAGCCTAAAATATTTTCTTATTTAATATTTAACTTTGAAACGCCTCGTTTAGATAAACCTATGTCCTTACACAAAATATAGCGTGTAACCTAGGCTTTAATTTAAAAAATATCAATTAAATCCGACAAGTATAACCAGAGATATGGACAATTGTTCGAAAATTTCTGCAGTACAAGTTAGCATTATGGAGGCATTAATGCGTGTAGAAGCCACATGAAGATTAGGTATAAAATGCATGGAACAAATGAAACTTTCAGCTCTTAAACGCTTGTCTATGAAGAGCACGAATATGCGTGCGGTAGTTATTCAAAATAGTCCAGTAAAGATAGCCCATTTTGCGACCAAGAAAGGAACAAATTAGTAACAAGCTGAAAATTGGTATGGAAGTAGGGGAATGTGTCAGGAACAACATACTAAATAAAAGACCCCTAAAATCCCACTGTAGCTTTTCCCGCAATTTTGAAAAATGGCCGCCATTTTTAGACGACGGCAGGAAATTTATGGAAATCGTTACCCTTCACGTTTATGCCTCTAGTCACAGT
>JAGDQP010055967.1:0-11778 GCA_022664845.1 Lepisma saccharinum
GCTGAAGAATTTATGGTCACAGGGTGCAGGGAGTCGTGATAGCCAGAAAAAACTAGTTACAACCTTTTTCGGGGCGAATGGCGATTTGGATACCGCGCTTAAAGTAGGAATGGCAGTATACGATACGGCCTGTATCTGGTTCTCAGAAATCTAGATTAGTTGATTATCTCTAACTTAATCAAGGGATGAGAGAAAAACTTTTTCTTTCAAAAGTATGGAACTGGTTATCTGAAAAAGAAAATCCACAAATAACGACAATTCGTTTCTTTCTTATCAAATACCGGTTTCCGATTTTTGTTCATGAACCTGAGTTTGATTATTTTGTTTACACTTTGATTTGGAATAATTTTTGTTTGAAAATCCAACTTTGTTTTTGTTTTCAACATCCAAATAGTCTACATTTGAATAAAACTGCAATTAGACAACAATATTTCCAATGAAAAACAAAGTTGAAGAAAAATATAGTGTTTAGAGAAAATGACTTACATACATAACCGAAAGAACAAGAACAGATTTTTTTTAGGAATTAAAATCTATGTTTGAAGCAGAGAAAATTGTGCTTGATAAATGCCGAAAACTGGGTTATATATCTATCACTAGTTCAACACTTAATAAGTACCAAAATATTTCATGTTCTCATTAAGTAAAAAGTTGGAGTTTCTAGTTATCGGATATATTTCAAAGTAATAACTTTACGCCACTGGATTTAAAGTATGGAAGTTAATATAATAGTTTGACATTTATTTTATGAGATCACGATGTTAGAGATTGGGCGGACACATACCCTAATTAAAATTGAATTATTTAGAACAATTATTACCTCATACACCCTCAAATTTTCTGAAATATTCCTGGAGAATGTTAGGCAGTCTTAGCTATCTGAAAATTTCCAGTAACTTGATAAATAAAAACCAGCCCTCATTCAGTTTTTAGGTAAACTGGGGCCAAAAGAAACAAAGAGATGCCTGGAGCGAGATCTGGACACGCTCAGTTAGAACTCTATTGTCCTACCAACTAGACTAAACTACTAGACATAAGAAAACACTAGATCCAAACAGTATTTGGAGTCAGAAATACGTTGTCATAATCCCGAAAACAAACTACAACCCACACCATGTTTTAATCACTTTCCTATTTATTAATTAGGGATCGGACTAGCCATTTACTAGGGAAGTCAAAAAGTAAAGGGACTTTTTCAATTTCTCTTTCCAGGTGTTGGTAACACTGCTAGTATCCAGCGCTGAATTAGTGTAGTTAGCAACACTTCTATACAATGTGTCACCCTTATTCCCGCGCTAGTCGTTGGAGTGTAGCAGACCGTTAAACATGGCATCTCCATTGTCGATCTGCACCAAGGAGGAAATGAAGGCAGTGATTCGCTTTTTGTTTGCGGAAGCTGTTAAACCTGCGGAAATTATTCGTCAAATGCAAGCACAGTATGGTGACAGCTGTTTATCGCGAAGCAAGATCTTTGAATGGATAGAGCACTTCAAACAGGTAAGAACTTTATGTGACGACGAAAGATCGGGCAGGCCATCGATGTCAACCACTGAGGATAATGTGAAAGCCGTTGAGGGTATGGTGATGGAAAACAGACGAATCACAGTGGACGAAATCGCCAATACTTTACATATCAGTCATGGTTCAGCGTATTCCATCTTACACGACAGGCTAAATTTTCGGGAATTGTGTGCAAGTGGGCCCCGAAAGAATTGTCAGCGCAGCATAAGGCGCAAATTTTGGACATCGCTTGTAAACATTTGGCCCGTTATCATCGCGAGGGAAATGGATTTTTACAGTAAATCGTTACGGAAGATGAAACTTGGGTACATCATTACGAACCGGAAAGTAAGCCTGCGAGCATGATTTGGAAACACCCATCATCACCAGAAGTTAAGAAATTTAAACGTCAACCATCAGCTGGTAAGATTATGCTAACACTATTCTGGGACATGGAAGGTGTAGTAGCCGCTCATTTCACCCCAAGAGGCGAAACTGTGAACAGTGAGAACTATTGTGATGCGATGCGAACTAAACTGAAACCTGCAATCAGATACAAACGTCATGGAAAACTGCGAAAAGGTGTCATCCTGTAGCAAGATAACGCTCGGCTATATTCTGCCAAACGGACGGCCGAAACAATAACGGAATTGGGATTTAAAGTGCTGGAACACCCGCCATAGAGTCCAGACATAGCTCCAAGCGATTTTCATATGTTTGGACCATTGAAGGAAGCGCTAAGGGGAAGAAGATTTGCAACCGATGAAGAAGTCATTGATGCGGTGCAAAATTGGTTATAGATGCAACCGAAAAACTTTTTTTCTGACGGAATCGAAAACCTTGTGAAACGTTGGAAAAAGTGCGTTGAAGTCCAGAAAGATTATGTAGAAAAATAATGTATGTTTCAGTTTTCTGTCAATTTGAAATAAATACACTCTTTTTGCAAATGTCCCTTTACTTTTTGACTTCCCCTCGTATCATAGAGTTCTATAACCACTATTGTAACCGCTGTCCAAACTTTTCGGTACCACGAAAAAATATACGACATTGATCTCTTGGTACTAGGATTCTGGCCAGAAGATGGGATCACATTAACTACAACAGCCATGCACTTTAACTGCTTCCATCTACTTGTCATTTATAGGTACTAAGCTTTCATACCACCCTATTGCTTATTCTAATACCAAACTTCTAAGGAAGTAATTGTTCGATGGTGATATATTGTTTATCAACTAGAAACAAAAAATAAAATCTCTTTAACTTCTCTTATCTCGTTATACTATCAATAAAACTTTCTATATTTATCGAAAATATACAATAAAACGTACGCCAAAAATTGTAACTTACGAAACAGAAAAACATGCCTAAAATTCTGTCCCTTTTCTTTCTACACATTTTTCAACTACAATCTGTTCATCATGCCAAATAACATGTTTTCAGTGCTGAAACAGAGATATCTCCCAAGGGAAAAACATTTTGCCGGAACACTCTGTCCTGTTCGGGGAAAATAAACATTGGAGAGCTTCAAACTGAGGATCTAGTATTGTTTCCGAAACAATGACTTGAGCCTTGAGCACCGCAATGCATACGTCGCTTCCGAGACAGTGAGATTTCGTAGTAGTTGAACTGTGAACTACAAACACGCTGTGTGTATTATCCAGTTAACGTTTTTTTAACCTCAAACAGAAAAATGTAATTCACTCTTTTATATTCCTATTTGTTTTACTTTTATTTACTGTTCTCTGCTTTACATAAAAGGTAATGTTTAAACATTTGTTGTAATTGTTGTTTAATTTATCTCTGTGTTCTTTTTTAATTAAAGCAAATTACATTTGTAGTGCAAAACGGAATGTTACTAAAACATGCTGCTTTGTTTAAAATATTCCGTTGTTTTTCTGAGCATGAATACAAACGAATCACATTGGCTTGCTCATCCCATTAATATATTTATTCTGAAGTCGAAAATAGTTACAAAGTTTCCATTTATATTCTTCATAGTATTATTATTTTATTCCATGTGTCGCTGCAAGACATGGTTTAAAGGAATTTCTGATCAACGAAGATGATGGACAAGCGGTGCTGAGAAATTTGTAGTCTGACAATCAGGTGTTGACAATGTTAGTTTTAGTCAGCGTACCTTACTGCTTCCGATTACCTGATTGTGACATATAGGGCTGTGGTTGAAAGTGTAAAATTAGAAGTGCTGTGAGCCTGGAAGTTTGGTTAAACCTTTTTACTTACTTACAAGTATGCTTTATTCTTTTAGAAGTCTCTACGAAAATGTTGTGAAAAAAAAGTGGCGTTATCAAATTATTGAAAGGCAAATGTATGAAGATGAAGACAAAAATGTTCTCAGTGGGAGACTTATTTTGCATTCAATGTTACAAGTCACTTTTGTATTTTAATTTTAATATATCACTCTGTCATTACAAAAGACAGTAGCTTTGTTGGCGTTGGAACTCTCAAAACACATAAAAAAATGTATTATGTCGCTCTTACATTACATTACAGAAGTTTGCCTCCGACCATGGCCTTGGTCTTTCATGCAGTTTGGTGCAGGATGGTAGAACGCCTTGTATCTGAGTACCCAGAATGCGTTTGGTACTTATTTCAAGAAAGTGGCCTATCATTGTATAAGGGTGTTTCAAAAACTGTTAGTCAAATATTGAAGTGGGTATTTCTTTCAGACAGAAAAAAAGTTCTTTTAAATATATTTCGAAAATGTGTAGTTTCGCGAATACAGACATCCAAATATAGTGCCCCATCGTAACAAATGACGTCACATCTGGACTAGCAATGACAGGAGACGTGTCGGTTTAGAAAAACACAACTGTTTCTATGCTTCTCCATTGCGCAATATTAATTCCTTGACAACGAAACTCTTACGTTGGGAAACCATCTATGTGGTACTCCATCAATCACTTTGAGTCAAATGTATGTACTGGTTACAATTTTCCTTGCTAAGCGTAATTATTTGTCGAGATTTGATGCCATTTGTTGTGATGTGATTTTATAGTTTGGTGCTTGTAGCTTCGAAACAACGCATTTAGAACGTTTCTTTTTCAAACTAATTGTTTTCGTGTTTTGGTTTCAGAAATACACTCCTCAAATTTGTGACACATATTTTTAAACACCCTGTATAATAAAAAAAATCCTACTTTACCCTTGTGAAGCGAGGACCCATACCAAATTTAATGAAGAATACTCCAACGGTGTGGGTTTGTATAGCGGCGAAACTTACATACACGCTTACTCATGATTATGAGTAACCCCTGTTAGTTCGATGACCCACATAACAGCAAAGTTAAGTGTGTTGTATACATGCTAGTATTTGACCTCACAATATCCTGAAAATTAAAAGAAAAAGTGTTGTCAATTTCACCATAAGTTAATTTACATTCTCCAAACTTAGTGTCTAATTTCGTTTACTATATACCATTTTTAAATCCTAGCAAATATATAGATTCTTATAAATATATTTTTCTTAATGAAACTTATCCATTTGTTGTACGATACCCTGCGTATTAATTTTATACCGACCGTATCGCTGCAATGCTTTCTCATATCATTTGCATTATATATCTCGTGGGAACACTTGGGACATTTTCTAATAAGAAATTGTTGTGGTGATGATACGTCCACTATATATTCGTATGCAAATGCACTGCACAGAAAAATGGCTTAAGTTCATGAAGCATACTCTAAAAGAATTCATGTCTGCTAGGATTTTGAGGTATTAAACCTTTCAAGAAAATTTAACACTAATTTTGGTTAATATAATGGACTTTTCTATTATATTATTTCGGCATATTAAGAACATTTACAGAACATTCTTAGTTTTAGTTTCAGTACCTTGACTATACTTATGACTATAATCTAACTATGACTAGGATAGTATGGGCTAAATCGATCAGGGAGGGAGAAAACAGGTAAATATGACTATGAGTCGATGAGATCCTTTTCAATCTTCACCCTAGGCTAAAGTATCATTGAATAAAAACATTTCAAACTCATGACGGTATTGACCTGTTTTTTTCTTCTGATCGCTATAGCTCGCTCTGATCTAAATATAATCGGTCTACCCTATAAATATTACTTATGTAAACCCAACCCCGGTAGTCCATACTGACTTTGGTTCGGTTCTGGGGACGCACGTGGGTTTAAGCTCAGCTGGCTGGCTGATTTAGGTTTTCCAGGGTTTCCCTCAGTTTCTCCAGACAAATGCTGGAATGGTACCTTGATCAAGGCCCAGGCTGCTACCTTCCTCATACTCGCTCCTGCCCTATTCCGGCCTGAGCCAAAGATGCCTTAAGACCATTAATCAAATTCCATTCATTTAAATAACAATAAGGCTATGAGAATCCTACTTTCGCGATGCCTTTTTCAGGAAGAGAGTTCGCCGGAGGACGTCATCCCTAAGGTTTTTTAAGGTCTGATATTATATTAGATACATGTCTAGCCAATACTGTGAAAACATTTCAGGAACGTTCCTGGCTAGAGTTAGGCAATCTAGCTGCATGGAAAATTCCATTAACTTGACTGATAAAAAATAATAAAATCCTTTTAAAAACATACTTTTCTTAAATAATTCGAACTAAAAATAAAAAATAATTTTGTTTATGCATTACTAAAAAGAGAAGCATGAGGCGCTCTCTCATATACAGCCACTTTATAAATTCTTCAATCGGCGCGCCCCATGGTTTTCTCTTTAGTCATGCAGAAACAAAATTATTTTTTTTTACATTTTAGTACGAATTATTTAAGAAAAGTATGTGTTTATAAAGTTATTTTACTATTTATTTTTTTTAGATATATCGATATTCGGATACTTTTCCATAAAACAAATCTTGTCACCCTAATCCTAAAGTGTCCTGCAACCAGTGAAACGAAACATCATAGCGGGCTAGTATTTATTTTAGCATAAAGAAGTTCTTAATAAAATATATAATATGCTTTTAAAATATATAAATATGTGAAAGTAACAATGGGACATTGTATTGTCACCCGAGTTTCGTCTCTGGGCAAAATTTCATCATTGTATGACGTAGATAAATGAGTTAAATTAACATTGGAAGATTTGAGGATCATTGTGAATTAAAGAAAAGTATGTAAAAAAAAGCAGGCATCATTTAGTTTTCAAGGATACTGGGAGCAAAAGAAGAAAACAGGAGGTGAGATTTGAAACCAGTCCTTCAGCTATAAGTCAATCACTTCAGTCATAAGTCAATACAAGAACAAACCAGTGTAGAGTGTCAGAAATGAGTTACCCGAGCCTTGAAGATATAAATTAAGTTACTCCCACGACTAACACCGCCGCCACGTTTAAATCAATTTTCGATTTGCCAATTACTGATTGGGATCATCATTCATCTGAGAATATTTCCCAGTTCTGCAAAAAACAAGTAAACAAAATGGTAGTAGCAAACACTTGAACACCATTGCACGTATGGTTACGATAAGAAACAGTTCTCTCATTCTGCGCATGTGCGCAAATCACACTGAAACTGAAAACATCGAATAACGTAAAAGATAATTCTTGCTAAATTTTCGAGTAATTGCCGAGGCAAACATCCACCTCGGCATACGATAGGTCGCTGAATTTTCATAAATTCAAAGAAACAACACAAAATATTGGAAAGTCCACTTAACTTTACTGGAACTTTCTAGCAACGTTTACAAAAATGTTTCACAGTGACTGATTGAAAATTAAATAGTTAAAAATAAGGATAAATTTTACTTTATAGTCTTCACCTTCCGCTAGCTATTGAACCAAATGTACGTTCTATACCAATTGTTCCCTTGCAAATAATTATCACATATACTTCTGCAAACAATTAGCGACAATCATTAATATAAAAAGTATTATGAAAAGTTATGTGTTCTTATCATTTCGTTAAACACACACTCGAATTCATCAACATATTAATAAACATAAAGGCATGCGAAGGAATACTTACGGCGACACTTCGTGTTATGAAAAACACTTATTTTGCCACAAAAAATACACGTACAGTATCTTGAGCGAGCGAAGAGGGGTTATTTAAAGTCAGATTCGAATCGTTTTCATTATACACGATTTACATGACGTTTCATATGAAACACACTGCATGTGCTTGCCCACAACGCGCAATATAGTCCCTAGTACCACTCACTCTTATTTCACACTTTCATGACCCGACACTTTGCTAGATTTTGAATTCCAACACTTCTACACACGTTGAAAATGTTGCATTTCTCCCGTAAATATTACATTCTTTGTGAGTCATAAAGTAAAGTGAAACCCAAAATAATTATTAAACAAAGATAAACAAATGAATGATGAAAACCTAGTCCAGTCAAAAATTACATGGTCTTACCATAGACAAAGGAGCACATTCTTTTAAAATATCAGAAACATAATCTATTAATGATGTTGTACAACTTCTATTTCAAACTTTGTTGGTTATAATTTTACTACAAATGTAGAACAATAAATTCTAACTCGTAATTTAAATTGGTGAAAAGATAATTTTTTCACTTGCAGATCCATTGTTAAGAAGTCCATTAAGGAAATTAAAACCAAGGAAATTTAATTATCTACCATCTGTTGGTAAATGAAAGAATGAATGGAAAACCAAGGATAACAGGAGAACAAAAGGATATATAATTAGAATTTTCTAAACAAAGATTAAACAGCATGAATACAAAACAATAGAGTACATTACATGAATATGAGAAAGAGAATATAAAATGGAAGAATAGTACGTTAGGAGAAATGAACCACAAACCATGAAACGGAATGCGTTGTATTCGATATTCATTTGTTTTAAAGTTCTATACACAGTGAGCAGAACGTATTCAATGCAAAGGAAAATTATATCAGAGGGAAAATGGTATGAAGTACTAAAGATGACGAGATGAATTAAACGTTTCAACAAAAACGATTATATAAGAAATTGTCATAAACGTCTTTTCCTTTTGACGTGTTATTATTCATTAACTCGACAGAGAAAATTAATATTGAACATTTTACTGAAAGGAAAATACAGAATTCACAGTTATTGTGGCCAAATGTATTACTTTGTTTCCAAAACCACTTCTCTAAACAAATGTCAATAAAATTAATTTTAGAGAGAAAATGAACACCACTTTCAAAATTGCAGTAAAAAATAATTACTATTTATTTTTTTTAAAAATGTTCTTAATAAGTAAAAGGCAACAAACGTTTTGAATTGTAACAGTTTTTGAAGTGTTAACTAAGAAGTATCCTGATGATAAGAAAGTCCTTTCCAGTACCGTGCCATTAGTGCATACGGTATGAAAAGCAAATAAAAACTTATGCAAAGCAAGTAATAAAGGAAGCAGGACTATCTTTCAAACGAGGAAAACAAGTAAATAGTTATTTTAAATAGATCATACTTTTGCTTTGAAAAATCAATGTACGTTCTGATTCATTGTTCTATGAAAACGTGTTTTTTTAGATTATATTTTGTCCTCTGGAAGTAAAATTATAGCATAGTTTTAGTTCACTTTTAAAATCACAACAAAACTTACTTTCATGTAAAGTGAAGTCTTTTATTTTTAGAAATTATTGAAGATTTTTCGTTAACAGCGGCCGCCATTTTAGCCAACTGTGTGGAATATTAGAAATTTTGCTGTCTATTTTTTTTCTTTGTTGCTATGTCCAGATGAGTTGGGTAACCGAAATGCTCACAATGTTTGTCGTACAGATTCGACTACATCGTATCGGTTACACCCGTGAGAATTTGGAACTGAAATTTAGAAAAACAAAAAAGAAGGGAAAAAACAGGAAGCAGTGAACTTTAATGAAAGTCCAGATGCCCACAACTGTAGTCCCTTGCGTGAATTTCTATTTAGCATTCGGTCAACGAACCCAGGAGTTCGTGTTTTCCAATTCCACGCACAGAGCAGCTCAAATTGTAATCTTTCGTTTCTTTAATCCTCGCATCGTGCTTCTAGTTCAATCCATATGATACTTTTTTTTCTGTCTCTCTCTCTCTCTCTCTTTCTCTTTCTCTCGCTTCCCCACCTCCGACTCTCACGCTTCTGGTGTTTTCTAATGCCTATTGTTTTTTGGGGATTTTGTCTCTTCTTTCATTTTATTTTACTAGTGTAAGGGTTTTCCGTATTTATAGATCTTATATCCTTTACGCCAAAATTCTGGGGAAAATATTAATACCAGTATATCTTAGGATGTCACGTGTTGTATTTATGTAACTTTGCTTTCTGTAAAATCTCTCTCTCTCTCTCTCCCTCTCTCTCTCTAATAAATAATAATTCAGAGCCATGTTCAATCCACTACTGGATGAGGCCTCTCCAGGAGGGAGGAGTTGGTCTACTGCTCCCACGCTGACCAGACGTGTTGGGAGAGGAGAGCCGAAGCTCTCAACTTTGATCGCTGCCTCTTTATTCAGGTAGCTCCCCAATTGGCCTCACGACGCTGGGTGTACGTCGCACAGGCAACACCATCTGGAGTACTGCAACGGTCACCCGTTCAAGCACTGACCAGACCCATAGCTGCTTGACTTCGGTGATCTTACGGGAACCGGTAGACCAGCTCGGCTAGGGCGTTGCCCGTTGCCCACACACATTTTCCTTTCTGTCTGTCTGAGTGGTAATACAGTTTAAATATATTGTTTCGGAATAGGTACGCCCTGGAATCTATCTCTAAACTGACCTTCCTGAATATGGTTTTCCCTTTGTCGCACGAGGTGAATACTGATATGTCACCTTAAATTGTGAATAAGGCTGCTATTCTGTTTGTTTCCTGTCCTAGAAATAGAAAAAATAATGATATCTGTGCCGTGAGAAGCAAGCGCGTCTCCAGTAAACTGCAAGAGCTGGGGACACGAACTATTACAGAGTGTTGGGTCGTGATATATTACACACTAAATTCGAAACAGTGGAATTTCGCTTGATTTTAGCTGAATACTTCATCTTGCGAGAGCGGAAAGAGGGAACATTCTTTTAGAATGGATTTCCATCGGAGAAAACACGAGCAATTTCCGATCAAAGAAAGATAAACGGATCCATGGTTGTTCTTTTCGATGGGAACGTAATCTCTTTCAGATGAATTTCCATGTCTAAGTTGAATTTTTACTTATAGTCATTAGGATCTAAGGCTCGGGCCGAAATTTCTATGTATTCAGATAAAAAAATCATCGTTTGAACATGGAAACGATGCAATGTTGAAAATGTAAAAAGAAGCAAACGGGGGTACTTATTTATAAGTTGCAAGAAAGAAAAATAATATTCTTATGAATGAAAAAGAATAAAAAGAGAGAAACGTCACGTCAGTGGTATTTGAACTGGCTACCTTCCAGCTAGCGATACAATGGCTTGTTCTCTTGGCTAACCAGCTAACTTAGAAGAAAACTACTTCGAAAGGGTCTCTGGCGTCTCATCAGATACTTGAGAACAACGTTCAAAGTTTTCTTGTATATATCTTGTTCATGGCGTCTTGTGGTGTGTTTTTATCAGTGAGAAAAGTTATCAGCTCTTCGGTTATTCTGTTTTTAACTAAACGCGATTAACTTCATAGTAGACAGTCGTCTTTCGGTAACCTTCGCGGTAACAAATGGCGGAAAACAAACTTGACTAGTTCTACGATGCGCTGTGAACCACTGTAGAAAGAATGAAGTTGAAGGCAAGTTTGAAGAATAAGCTACATCCGTAAAATATCGGAATCCTATCTAAAACATCACATTTTCTATCCTTAGCAAAATCATTTCGTTGAAAATCATTCTTTTTGATTTAAATTAAATAATTTGTCGATGAAATCACTTTCGCATCGAAAAAAGAGTAAAAATTTGCGCTCTTCTGATTCAGTGTGTATTTTCCCTTCCATTATTATGCTAATATATAGTTCATTAGGTATTCAGGATCAGAAAAATGTTAGAGGTAAAGCTCTTTTAGCTACGGCCCTCTTAAAATGCTATAAGGTTAAAAAATATAAAGTTTGAATTATCATTGATGAATGTTAAGCGTATGTAGATCTACTGTGGGAAGGAATGAACTCACGAATAATAAAATTAATTATAGTTCTGAACTTCTGAAAGATACTAGGGAGGCCTACAGGGCCTGCGCTGGAGAAAAATGTGTAAATTAACGCACGAAAATTACTAACCTGTTGGCCAAGTATTTCACTTTACGTGTACATATTTTTTTGTAAACTTGTAAGATAAAGTACATTAATCATAATATGATGTGTTGCACAGCACAACAGGCCAGTATTTATACACTATAGTAACAGCAGTAGCTGCAGCATCCGAAAGTTAA